>CAUYQV010162399.1:0-84934 GCA_963574575.1 Galagoides demidoff | reverse complement strand
GGGTTTTTTTTGTCAAGCCATATGCTTTAAATATTCTTGTTTTTTGTTGTTGTGTTTTTTGGAATCTTCTATTGTTGATAATGGTTTTGTGTGTATGTATGTATGGACGGTGGTTGGGTGGTCGGTAACAATAAAGCAAAGAAATCATCTAGATAAGGTGGTAGATTTAAATTATTTTATTCAATTATATCAATAATTACATGAAAACTCAAAGGTAGAGACTATCAGGTTAAAAAAAACAGTATTAGCTCTATTCTGTCTAAAAAAATGTAATAGAAGAGGAAACAAAAATTCAAATTACTAATATTAAGGATTAAAAAGAATTTTTTAATTATAAGAGAAAATATTATAAACAGTATAATTTATTTTGAAATGTTGGATAAAATGGGCAAATTCTTTATAGGATACTAGTTATAAGAACATAAAAATTAAGAAATGAAAATTGTGAAATTACCCATATCCTTAAGAAAAATGAAACAATAAATTAAAATCTTCCTTAATGAAAAGTCTCGGACATATGCCTTTACTAGTCAAAATATCAACTAAGAAAGAAAGAAATTGAACCAGTTTTCACTAACCTTTTCAGAAAAGAGAGTTAAAGGAAAATGTATCCTAGGTCATTTTTGTAAGTCTAGAATTTTCATCACACTGAACCTATACAAGAATATTACAGCATCAAAGAAAAGCAATAATCCAACAAAGATAGTTAATAAAATATTAACAAATCTAGTTCTTCAAAATTATAATATTGTCATAGAAAGGCAAATTAAGCCTATTATTTAAAAAGAATTCAATGTGTAATTAGCCACATTAATACAGTTGTCACATGGAAATTTTCTCTTGATGGAATGATAGTCTCCAAGTGGACTCTCTGAAGACCTCTCAGCGTTCTTGGAACCTAAAGCTTGCTGGAGAAAATTAAGATGCTCAAACAACATGATTTAATAAATCAATTTAAAACACAGGGCATCAGGAATAATGAGTAAGATGATGGAAGTTATTTGATTTCCACAACATGCAAACCAGTACCAGGATAACTATCCCTGAGTCTTGGGAAAAGTGTCTGCTTCACTTACCTTCCCATGGATGGTTTTGAAGATTAGAATTGAGATTATTTGAATGAAAGGGACAAAGACAGAAGATGCCCTGAATCAGGACATACAGCTTCTCTACGAGAAAGGTGAAAGCATTTGTACTTGGTAACAACTTTACCGTACAGATTAACCTCTGATCAACTGTGGATTTTATGATGTTTTTGAACTGAGGACAAATGAGGCCAGAATGAGTCTCAGCAAAGAAGTCAAGCCTGGCATTTGAGAACATATTGCCTGATTTTCATGAAGTTCCTGACTGGGAAAAAATTATCTACAGTGCTAGAAATCAGAATAATGGTTGCTTCTAATAGAAAAAAAGTGGTGGCCTGGAAGCGGCACCAAGAAAAGTTTCTTGGGACACAATAATGTTCTATACCTGGATAAAAGTATGGCTGAAATGTATTGGTTAAAACTCTTCAAACTGTGCAACTTAGCTCTGTACACGTCAAAGGAATAAAATCATAGGAGAATGACTATGTCAGTTATTTATAGTAAAGAAAAAGCAAGTCACATGCAAAATAATTTTCAATGATTTTCTAAAGTCACAGGCAAAGTGTCTATACAATGTGTACACACATGGATCATGTATATGAATAGTAAGTCAAAACAAGCCATAGTATAAAATGACTTCTAATGAATTCTTAGTTGCAGAAGCCGATTACTACTTTGACAATTTCACAGCAGCTGTTGAATTTTACTGCTACCTTTCAGGGCAGCACATTGAACTGGAAGGGCAGATACGGGGACAGAATTTTCTGCTACAATGTTTTCCTCAACTTTTCAATTGCACATTAAATTTGGATATTATGCACATGTTTGTTAAAGTTAATATAGTATTTTTAAAAGCTGGAAATGAATCTTGAATAACTTTTTATGTTGTGCAGAAACTAGGTCAGTTTACCGATGTCTCTTTTTTAGTAATATTTTTGTAAGTCTGTGACAAATATGTCTTTTTTTGGTAGTCTATGTTATTAAACTACTAATATTTCTGGGGGGGGGGAGTTCTATGCAGCCTTCAGTAGGGTTGATTGCTCTAAATGACTTACATTCCACATTCAACTTTGTACCCATCCCATGTGTATTACTTTCAGAGTAATTTTATTTATATTTCCATATATATATATATATATATATATACACACCCAAACCCACATATTTACATACCCTTTTTAATCAAAACAAAGGTAGATGTAAAATTCAAGCTTTACAAATGTTAAAAATATGTAAATATCTTACTGATGTTTTCACTTAATATTAAGTAAGCATAACAATATAAAATACATCAAAGAGAACTTAACCTGTGTCAGAAACTCTTTTGTGCCCTTTACATATGTTATTTCGCCATATGCTTTCAATAAGTGCTTGAAGGAACTTGAGGGAGAAACTAATATTATTCTCATTTAGGACCGAGCAGCCCAAAGAGGTTAACCAATTTGGCCACATTGCACAGCTATCAAGAGATGAATTAAAAATCAGACTGATGCTCTTTGACTCGAGGACCTGTGGACCATTTATTTGCCAAGTATCATCTTTGTGACAGATTATCTTTTAAAATATTTGAATCAATATGAGCATAATAGTGTACTTTTCAAAGAAATATAATTAAAGCACAGATAGAGCTTCAACTGGCCTTTAGAAATAAGAGCATAAAAAAAAATCAAGCCTATAATCTAAACTATTAAATAGCCCACAACTGGGAAGGGAAACTTAATTTTTGGTCTCAGATCATATCCTGGCAGAGATTGTGAAATGTGATCACGGATTGGGTTTGTTTAGCAGATCAAAAATAGAATTGGCAAAATTTCGTTTAAAGAATGAAGGGTAAGAAAGTGTCTCGGAAGGATGACATCTCCAGGCGAAGGAGGTAAGGACTCCACGGCCCTGCACTTCACAAGGTCAGGGAGAGGTAGAACTTGGGGCACAGAAGAAGCCGCTGATTCAAATCAGAATAAGTCGATGCCTTAATGTTTGCTGTTGTTGTTTTTCATCATTCTGCCAAACTTTAATTTCATTTCCAAATGTCCATCTTCTTAATCTTTCAAAGTTACCTTGTATAAATTGATGTGGTCTCTCTCTGGCCCTTTGGATAAATGGAATATCTACTTTATTTCTGTTACTAATTTTTCAAAACGTTGGCTTATTTTGGAAAATATAAGGATAAGATAGTGGCAAGCTGAAGAAGATGATGACTGACATCCACTTCCATCATTCCCCAGGTTACAGCTCCACGAGTCCCAGGAAACACACGCCTGAATATGCTTGGCACACCTTTATGGGTTTTGTGTAAAATATCATCACGTATTTTATAGAAAAAGACACGTGCTCACCACCTGAAGATCAGCAAGACAACAATTTTACATTTTTTTTTCTGACACAGGTAAACAGATTCGTGTCCCTGAATAAAGAAACAATGCAAACACGGAGAACATTTTATTAGAATACTGATCTCTACCTCAGTCTTGAAATGTCAGAAAGAGAGGACTTTCTTTTCCTTTTCTCCCATCTCCATCTGGCTTGGGCTTCCATTTTCACTGATCTGAGAATTACCTTATCTCCAAATCCCACAAGACATATTGGGGTTTTTTGCTGTTTGTTTTTTGAGACAGAGTCTCAAGCTGTTGCCCTGGGTAGAGTGCTGTGGCGTCACAGCTCACAGCAACCTCCAACACATGGGTTTAAGCAATCCTCTTGCCTCGACCTCCCAAGTAGCTGGGATTACAGGTGCCCGCCACAATGCCTGGCTCCTTTTTTTTTTTTTTTTTGGTTGTAGGTATATTTTTTAATGTGCTAAACTTGTTACCCATGTGGTCATTGACAATGATTGCCTTTTGATGTTGGAAATGAGAAAGATGAAGTCTTTAGAGGTAAGATTGGGCAGGAAATAGAAGTTTGCGGTTTCTAATGAGAGGTTGAACTTGCTAGTTTTTTGGGTTTTTTTTAAATCAGCAAAGTGTCAAATCAGGCAATCATGACAAAAAAGCACCTCTATTTTCAGAGGTCTAAGCAGTCTTGTATGTATATTCATGGAACCTGGTGTAGGATAAAAGAGGATAAAAGACTCAAGAGTATAAAAATATAAATTCTCTGGATGTTCAGACAACCAGAGGAGTGATTTGAAATAAAGCAGTAAAAAGAAAGTTTTTTCATGAGAAATATCTGATGGCAAAGGGAACACAGACAGAGATTTAGTTTGTTTCAGAGAAATGGAACGATTTATATTGATGAATATTTTGTGTCATCATAAGACATGGAATATGTACCTTTATGTTTTAAAATGGATCCTCACTCAATAAAAAAGAGATAAATAATTGCGCTGGATTGAAAATCTGAATAGTAGTTTTAGATATGTCCAAGCTTCCCCAGCTTCATTGGAAGTAAGATGCAAGAAACATTTTCTGTTGACATGTTCATATTAGATCAATTTACATGATTATATAAATAAATCACATGGAGAGTTTTTCACTTATTTTTGAAATATGTAATACACAGGTGAATGAACTATTTTTCCTCACACACCCCCCAAAATTGAAAAAAAACAATGTGTAAAGATTAAAGTTGTTTCCCTCCTAAGTTTTCTTCAAACAGTGCCATGGTATTTGACATTTTCTAATAAGACCTAAAGGAAGATGTCATTTCCCTATGTTTTTACAAGTGTCTGAAATGTATCATTATTCAATGTGATATAAAACTTTAGAATTTATATTGAATCTGAATGGGATAACGCTTTAAAATATATTTTAATATTTAAAATATGTTACTCTAATTAAAAGGAGGAGGGGCGGGGAAAGGAAAGATGGGGAGGGAGAAGGGAAGGGTAGGGAAGGTTAGATTGGTCTAAGCTTATAGTCTGGCCAAAAAACATTTAAAAATAATTTAGGTACTATGATTTGGAATAACGGTATTTTCAGCTTGAATACTCAATTTAGCGTTACTAAATTCCACAAGTGCACAATCCCCATCCTGGTGCAGCCCTACCATTTTAAAATCAAGAAGGCAAAAGATGCTACTAAATGCATCGACTTTCTTCTTGACTTGCAGTTATATGAATAGCCTTTAAAACTGAGAATCAAACGAGGTTAAAGTTGCCTCTTACAAGAAAGCACAAAGGGAAAATGCTAACCTCAATATAAATAAAAATTGTCTTTGATAACACCTCAGTCACTCTATAAGATAACTAAGACACAGAACATTTGCTAATTCACGTACATTATCTTTGAAATATTCTCACTTTTGAAATAAAATGAAAATAGCCACTAGCTGTATCTATACAGCATGACTAGGACTTTTAGCATGCAAAATAACCAATAGAACAAACTTTATCTGATAGCAAAAACTCTTACTAGAATCTCAATCTCTACATTAAACTCTGGGTCCATTTGCATCTTTGTATACAAAGTCATGTATGGGCAAAGCCTCAAAATAAATGAGATGCAAATTCTATGAATTCCATTATCTCACTAAATAGGAAACCAGTTACGCATATAGAGGCTTAGTGCACTGAGTCGAGAAGTAACGCAGAGCCTTCTCTTTATATGGCACAGGCATTTCCCACACTTTATATTGGAATAGGAAGGTAACGTCTAGGTCGGGCTTGGAGATGAAATGATTCTGTGGTGCACTTCACCCTCTCTATTCTCGCATGGCTTTCCCATTTCTTCCTTGGTAAGTTGCTGCTGTTTTGATGAGTATTAAATAGTCTTGACATTCAGGTCACATTAAACCTAAAAAATAATTTTGTTACCAATAAGCTTCTCTGTGGATCATAACTGCTCAAAAGAGTGAGCAACTGGAATTGTTCATTTTGAATGACTAATAATCTTGGGCACATCGTGAAGTGCTATACTTCCCTTTCTGTCCTTTCCACCACCCACAGGAACAAAGAGTTCCATTTATTAGATATCAGGTAATTGAGTCTCTGGATTTATAAAGAAAGCATAACTCCCATTACTAGATATCGACCCAGAAAAAAAAAATCATTTTTTCATAAGGACATTTGCACTAGACTGTTTATTGCAGCTCAATTTACACTTGCCAAAATGTGGAAACGACCTAAATGCCCACCAGCCTAGGAAGGGATTAACCAGCTCTGGTATATGTATACCATGGAATACTATTCAGCCAGTAAAAGAGATGGAGACTTTACATCTTTTGTATTAACCTGGATTGGGTTGGAACACATTCTTCTTAGTAAAGTATCCCAAGAATCCAATGGACTCCATACTAAAATGAAGCCACTAGATGATCTAATACATACTTACTAAGAGAAAAACTCAAATCAATTCAAAGTGGGGAGGCGGGGGAATGATGGAGTGGGGAGAGGAGAGGGGAGAGGAGGAGAGGGGAGAGGAGGAGAGGGGTCATGGTGCATGGCATGCCTCTTGGGGGCGGAAGGCAATCGTAAGTGGGATTTTACCTAACAAATGCGATCAGTGCAAACAAATTCTTTGTACACTCAGTGAACCTGAACCGAAATATAAAAAATTAAATTTAAAAAAAGAAAACATAAGTCAATTCTTCAGAATTCAATTATTAGCCATTTGATCTAAGACGATATTAAGCGGAATTGTGGATGATACTGGTGAGATACACAAAGGCATCTGTGTAACAAATCTCATAGATATGCAGGATATTAAAGATAATATAAAGAACTGTGTGCTGTGGCATGGTTGGTTCTGTTGCTCTTTATAAAATGTTTTTAAACTAGCAAAGCCTTTATTTTTGTATCTGCAAATGGATACAGTAACACTGTTTATAATTTACAGATTTGACATGAAGGATATTTTGGATAACATATACAAAGTTTTCTGTAATATTGATGGAACTTTATAAATCTAAATGATCATTTTAATTAATTTTCTACTGCTATTCATACTCATTAAATTTCTGGATATTGGCTTGAAGCCATTCTTCCTCTATATGTTTTAATAATCTTAATTATTAATAATCAACTTATCAACATGCTATATGCCATGTATTAAGATTTAGGGATTTTTAAGTCATTCTAGTAGAGTTGATAGCAATCTTTTTTGCTTGTAGACTTTTTTTTTTTGTTTCTCTTTTGCTACAATCATTAGCCAAGCAGTATCTATAATATGGACCACAGACTAAAACATTGTGATTTTGCTGCCTTGTGTATGAATTCAAAACAACAATTATACATAGTTATGACACTAAATGCACAAACTCAAATTCTGTTATTAAGGTAATGAAATTGATTTACTTAATTGAAGTTATGTTTGTTTATTGATCACCATCTAAGTGTAATGCATTCTACAATATATTTTCAAACTTTTAAGCCCTGGGAAAACCACTATACTATATCTTCTTTGTCCAAAACTATCTTCTCTTTCAAATTTTTTCTTATCACCATTTCTCTTCTAATATTATAAAGTAATTTTATTTCAACATTCACACTTTTTGAACATGTGCCAATCTCATATTGAGAAAATTTGAAGGTTGTGAGATCTTATCTATTTATTTTTTATTGTATCTCAAGAATGGAAGAAAAAATATCCCATGTACTCAGTACTATTAGGTTGTGAGATTTTAAAAACTACTTCTAAACTGAACAGTTTAGCTTGGATGCTGATAGAAGATGCAGAATGTGTATGTAGGAGACCAAAACGTTACTAGTCACACCACCACTGCAGGGATGTCACGTTCACCATGGTCCACTCGGGCTCCATGTCCCAGGAGCCCAAGACAGAGGAGCCCAGCTGATACAGGCATGTGCAGGGGTTCTGTTGTACAACTGATTAACTCAAAGTGCAGGAAACCTGAATCTTTTTCTTTTCTTTCTTTCTTTTTTTTTTTTTTGTAGAGAGAATCTCACTTTATCGCCCTCAGTAGAGTGCTGTGACATCACAGCTCACAGCAACCTCCAACTCCTGGGCTTAGGCAATTCTCTTGCCTCAGCCTCCCTAGTAGCTGGGACTACAGGTCCCACCACAATGCCTTGCCATCTTTTTATTGCAGTTTGGCTGGGGTCCAGTTTGAACACGCCACCCTCGGTATATAGGGCCGGCACCCTACCCACTGAGCCACAGGTGCTGCCCACCTGAATCCTTTTCAATAGGCTACTTGGCAAAGCTGCCTTTTTTTCCTAAGTGGGATACTGTTTCTATCTTCAAAAGTTGTTCCCTATAGCCTTGAAAAGACAGAACAAGGGGCAATCAGTGCCTCTGCTCACAGACATGCAGAGCACGAGGCAACATGAAAAGTTGTATCCTAAAGTTTTATATCTTGAATTTTGAAAACAGAAGCATAATAGTATCTGAATTTGAGTTACTTGTTAATAAATGCTGCTGTGCTAAGCAGCCCCAGATCCTCACATAAGCTATTGTGTCCAGAGTGAGTTTCTACCTTGACACATGCTTGGTGTCACCAGGAAGGGTGGACACAGTGAGTCACATACTGGCTCTCAAAGCTGCTTCTCCAAACTGACAAAAGTTACTTCCATAACATATAGTTTGCCACCGGGAGTCACAGAGTCATTTTTTACGGTTTCACCGAGTGACAGGAAGCTGGTTGGTACTAATGACAAGCCCATGTGTGCGTGTAGGGAGAGAGAACTCTCGCGTTTATGATCAGATCTGTGCTGACCCTCAGTCCCTCACGATGCAGGCTTTCCCAACAGTCAATGAGCAATAGAAGGTAATTTCTTTTGGGGAAAAGAGGATTTGTTTTTCAAGAATGAGAAAATTGCCTGTAATCGTAGCACACTGGGAGGCTGAAGCGGGTAGATTGCTTGAGTTCAGGAGTTCCAGACCAGCCTGAGCAAGAGCAAGACTCCATCTCTAAAAACTAACTGGGTGTACTCAGGAGGCTGAGGCAAGAGGATCATTGAACCCAGGAATTTGAGGTTGCTGTGAGCTCTAGAGCACTCTACCAAGGGTGACAAAGTGAGATTCTGTCTCAAAAAATTTTTTTTAAAAAAGGAAATTACTTTCTCCTTCCGTTGTTCCACAAGGCTGAAACTGCCTGCCATAGGAATATGTAAACACCACAAAATAGCTTCTCAAAATAAATAGGTAATAATAGGTCCTCTGCTACAATTGAGATACAATAGCACTTTCATTAACTCTCCCTCCACTGCCACACCTCTCACATTGGATGAAAAACCTACTCCAAAGGCTGGCACGATTGTTCGTTCCAGCTCTTGACTTAAATCAATTTTCAAGAGCATTAGATAAAGCAGAACTCTAGTCTTAGATTCATATGACAATATAATGAAATTTATTGAACCACTTTCTCTTAAAAATATAAACAGAGATAAAATAGCATAAACATGCAGAGTTGAAAAATACAGGGATCGTTACTAAACTGATGAAGAGCTATTCCTCAGGCACAAAATTTTAAGCAGTTGCAAAGATTTTCAAACTGTGAAATAGCTACAGCAAAGGTAGCAGAAATTAGAAGACTATCTATGGTATATTGAAATGTCCTAGAGGTATTAAATATGCAAATGGAAAATTGAATTTTTGTGTGTTAAATTATAGGATTTTACATATTAAAACAGTAAAACTGTGTTGTTATTGCTTTGTTTAAATTTTGGAAAACTCTTGGCTTTATTTACAAAAGAAAATCATTATGCAAAATAATGCAGCATATTTTGTAGGATGGTTCTTTTTTTTTTTTCCTTTTTTAAAAATTTCCTAACTCCTCGCAAAATAATGAGACATAATGTTAATATATTTTTTCACCTTTGTGGAGGCGTAATTGACAAGCAAAATTAAATATGTTTACAGTGCACAAATCGATGCTTTCATATATGCATGCCCTTTAAAATAATCATCACAATTGAGTTAAAATATATGTTTACACAAGGAAGCAATAGTGGAAAACAAAAACACGTTTAGCTCTCACTGAATATTTCAAGGAATTAGGGAATATAATCCTCAAAGAAAACAGTGGTAAGTGGAAGCACTTGGAAATCATTAAACAATGGCGCCACTTGAATGAAGCTAAAACAATGTCCGTTACTCTAAGCTGAGTACTGGGGGTCTTCTGTTACTCTAAGCTGAGCGCTGGGGGTCTTCTGTTACTCTGGGATGAGCCCTGGGGGTCTTCTGTTACTCTGGGCTGAGCACTGGGGTCTTCTGTTACTCTGGGCTGAGCCCTGGGGTCTTCTGTTACTCTGGGCTTCCCTTTACCTGTCTTTCATCTTCATTTATATTTCTAGCCTCTTAGGATTCTCGCTTACATGCCTGTCCACCCGCCCTGCCTCCCTTCCAGCCTTATTTCCTCCTTTTATTCCTTCCTTTCTTCGTCCCCTCCCTCCACACCTTCCTCTCTTGCTCCTCCTCTTCCCTTTTCCCTCTTTCTTCTCTCCTTTTCCTTTCTGCGGTCTCTTGCTCCCTCTGTTATTGCTGCAGCATCTCTAGCCAATTAGCTTTCTGTTGCTGCTGTTGAGAAACTACCATAAATTCTGCAGCGTAAAATAACAAAACATATTATCTTGCCATTCTGGAGGGCCAGAGTGGTGTGAATGTCACGGGTCTGAAAGCAAGAGGTCAGCCAGGTTGTATTCCATGTAAAACAGCCGGGAGAGCATCTGTTTCCTCTCCTCGCCTTTTCCAGCTTGGGTTTCCCACATCCCTTAGCAATGATGTCGCTTCAGCCTCCACCTCCAGTTGGTACATCTGCTTCTCTCATTCTAATTCTCCTGCCTCTGCCTTTCAGTTATATGGACCCCTGTGCCTCCACTGGGCCTACTTGGGGAATACAGAATAATAAGTAGGACTTTGCAGATTCCAGGCATTAAGATGCAGGCACCTTTGGTAGACTACTATTCTGCCTACTATATCTCAGCTTAGTCCGGGTTCTCCTGAGAAAGAAAATAATCATTATGTCTATATGTCTGTCTCTGTATCTCTAGCTATCTGTGTCTATGTCCATATTTATCTACCACAAGATTTATTTTAAGGAAATGGCTTATAGGACTGCACAAGCTTATTAAGCCCTGAATCTGTAGGGTAGCTATATGGGTATAAGTACAATAAAAGCTTTTATAAGCTGTAAGCAGACTGAGGACCTAAGGAAGAGCTGCAGTTTAAGCCCAACACAATGTGCGGGCAACATCCTTCCTAACTCAGGTGAAGCCAATCTTTGTTCTAGTTGTGTCTTCTACTGCTTGGATAAGGCCGCTCACTTCATAAAGGGTAATCTACCTTGTTCAGACTCTCCTGATATTAATGTTAGTCTTCTGCAAAATAAATCATAATAAAAAAGAAAAATCACTGAAACATCCAGAATGATGTTTGATCAGATATCTGGACACCGTGATTGAACCAAGTTGCCACATAGCATTGACCATCACAGGTCCTTCCTGAGTGGTGACTTCTGTCCACCCTCGGAGCAAGTGACATCGGCTGTTGGGAGGCTCAGCACCCTGTCACACCCGTCTGCAGCAGCCCCTGCTGGCTGCCCAGGAGTCACTCGGCTAAACCATTGCCTTTCGGTTATTCCCTCTCCCATTGGCCCCTGCTACGGTTGATGAGTCAAAGTCAGTGACGTGTTCCCAAGTCACTTTTAGCAATGAATCCTCACTGTGTTATCTGCTCAAGAGGGACAGATGTTTATTCTTCCATTTATAGACATGCATCAAAGTAGCTGATGCCACAGCATCTTAGAGTGTTAATTGAAAAGCAGCCTATTTTGGCTTTCCACTGTGCCTCTCTTTCCCTAATAGGACTCAGCCCAGAGTGCATGGGTGGTTAGCCTCAGAGACAGAGATGAGTGATGAACACCATGCTGGACTCAGAATTGCTTCTCCGGGCTGATAATGAAAGCTCCTCACTAGGCCAAGCTTGACTGCCCGGCTCTTCCTTTATGTTGAGCTCTCTCCCAGGCTGCTCCTCGGGGGTTTATTACAATAGACTTCTGGAGCAGCTGCCAGACATATAGAGACATGTCCGAGTTCCACACACAGGCGGGTAGACTAAAGCTATGACATTTTCCTTTCTCACGCCCCTCATGAGCTTCCAAAAACTGGTTTTTCCTCTGAAGAAAATTTGTAAAATGTGAAATGAACTCTGTTATATTTGAATCATAAAATATGAAACTAAAAGAGAAATAATAGAAAACTAAAAGAGCAATTCTGGTACTACACTTGATAATCCAGAAGAGTAAATATTAATTAAGAACTGCGATGTATTTATATATTCTTAAAGTTTAAAATGAAAAGTAAGCGGGCGTCGGGTTCTTTGTCATTTAAATAAGTGAGGAAGCAACAAAAATAAGAGTCTGTTGAATCAAAAACATTATGACCACTTAGGAATTG
Organism: Galagoides demidoff; assembly: GCA_963574575.1. Taxonomy (NCBI): domain Eukaryota; kingdom Metazoa; phylum Chordata; class Mammalia; order Primates; family Galagidae; genus Galagoides; species Galagoides demidoff. The sequence continues at coordinate 72,559 of CAUYQV010162399.1, read as the reverse complement.
CTTTTAATTTCACTACGTTTATTCTCTCACTGTTATTTTCTAGTTCTGTTATATTTAACATTAAATTCATAAAAATGAGAAGGATTAGAGACAGTGATTTAACTGATGTTCATTTTGAGGAAAGAGACACTCAAAGAAGTGATGAAAAATCTGAAAATGAAAAGAGGGCCTGAATTCCATAGTTGTGAGAAAGGAGAGTGTGTAAATGTCTCTGATGGAGAAGTGGTGAGTTTAGCATCAAGGGATCCAAGTGGGATTGCCTGACATTTGTTCCATGAAGTCACAAGAGTGAAAATTACTGCATGTCACTAATAATTGATTCTTTGACAATTCTAAGTATTTTAAATAACTGTGCACAAGAATTTGGTAGAAAAATAATGGAATATTTCTTACATAGACATCTCTCAACCTACTCAGCTGGATTTATTAAAAACATATAAGCAAAAAAAAAAAAATGCCCTGAAGAACAGAAATGAAGAATAGAAAGCAACCACCTGAAACTCTTTCTTGGTCTGTGTGCCCCTTCCTCTCATATATGGTTTCACGTTATTGGTGAATTACATCATTGATAAACTGCTCCATTTTATTAACTTTGAATTGGGCAAATAAGATGTGCTTGCTGCAGGGCGCTTCATTTGCCATCCCTTCCTCAAGGGTACATATTCCCACATCTTCTGAAAACTTAATTAACTTATTTAATATGAGCTCATGCAGAATATAAGTGGAATAAATTACTAGTCATTGAAACTCAAATATTTCCAATTGAATAAATATTTGATAAAATATTAAGAGCTTTAAAAGCTATTTTATATAAGCACTTAACAACTACGAATCTAGGACCCACTTTTTGCAAAGTGAATTACCGCCATTAACCAGCTGGTTCATTACAGGTTTCATTGAAGTGTCAAGTAACAAAAATTTCACAGATGACTAAACAAAGCTTACTATCTCAGGCTACCAAAGAAGGTCAAATTTAATTATGATTTGTCTAATTTTTATGTAATGACAGAAACCTTTATTTGAAAGCATAAAACATCCTGCTTTATGTTATAACTTATAAACAAAATGGAAATATATCACTACATATATGTGCCTATATAGAGAGGCTGACTTGTAAAGCAAATAAAATCATGATCCTAAAAATAAAACAAACAGGTTCAAAATATGCCTTGCTAGCTCTTGCATAACCGTTAACAAAATTACTTCACTTCTGAGAAGTTATTTCCCTCATTGAAAAATTTCAGTAATAGTTGCATTCTGTTAATAGTGTTTGCATTAATCAGCACAGTCTCCCATAATAGGATACCACAAATTGGATGGCTAAAACAACAGAATTTATTTTTTCACACCTCTGTATATTGGATGTTCAAAGTCAAGCTGCCAGCAGTGCTGGTTTCTAGTGAGGCCTCTCTTCATGGCTTGCAGGCAGCTGTCTTCACTGTTTCTGTTCTCTGGGCTCTCTTCTTCTCTGTATAAGAAGGTCATAAGGGTGGGGCCCTTATGTTGGATTAGGGCCCCACCCTTATGACCTTAAGTAACCTTAATTACTTCCTGAAAGGTCCTACCTCCATCTACAGCCACATCAGGTGTTAGAGCTTCAACATACAAATTTTGGGAAATCTATTTAGTCCATAATCATTTCATTGTATTTATTAAATGATAGAATGATGGTTATGCAATTTTTAACTGCACAGTAAAAGCTCAAAATTATGTACTGTTATATTTGAATGTCATTACCTGTGAATAAATCCTGATCTCTGTGATCTGGAAGCATTCATTACCTAGTATATTATCAGATAGTTGAACCAGCCACTGTATCCTTCACCTTCTCATCTTCTCTGTATCTCAATTGCAGGGTTTATTGCCAAGGAATTGAACCAAAACACTCTCTTTTCACAGACTGTGTTACCATCCCTTCTCTCTAGGAGCCACACTCAGGATTTTCAAATCAATTCGCCATTATTATCCAAATCTCAAGCGTTCACACAAATGAAGAGTAATATTTCAAAAGCAAAGACAAAAACATGAAAGAAATTATAAATAAATGAAACAAAGTTTTGGGCACATTAAGTGTGACATATACACACTGCACACACAAACTCGCTCAGTTATGGCTAATCGTTACAGATCTGTTGTACGTTATGAGAGCCAACTTTGCATTGTGAAAGTTCTTAAGATTCTACGTCTATTTTTATACAGCCTTTATATCCACCCAGCCCTCCCTACACCTCCCTTTTTTGGCTCCTGGACTGTTTTTATTGTTCATTAAGAATACCAATTAGATGACAGTTCTTGATTTTAAATCATGTTATGCAAATATTGCCTACACATGTGAGTTTATTAATAAACAATATGTGTTTCATTTTCAGTTGCATTAATATTTTACACCTAAAATTGCAGTTACAGCAAGTTTACTGAAAAGGCTTCCCAGCTAGAATGTAAATGAAAGAACAAAGAAAGACATTTAGCATATTGACTTTGGAAGGCTTCAGAAGTGATCGTATTTTTAGACTAGATATAGAAAATGTGAAAAACAAGTTCTGTATCTGGAACAGCATCTCATTTATAATCACTTATGTAGGTGACTTCACAACTGCCTTAGTGGTGAGTTCTGTTCCTCAAGAAAGCAAATTCTGCACCATTCTCCTATAAATAAAATAATTGTATTTATATAAAAATTAAAATGATGCATTCAGTACTTTGGATAAGGTTAATATTTAACTCAGTTTTACAAAGGATATATTAAGTTATAAAATATGGTTTTGATCTAAATCCTCCAAATAACTACTGTTGGGAATTATTATCAATTTAGAAAGGGAACATATTCATAAGTTTGCCTTTCACTTGAATTGTTCTTCAAAAGTCTGAAATGTCTATATTTGATCTCCAATTACTGTCAAAAAGGAAATTGAACATCTGCATATAAAACAAGGCAATAAAAAATACTTTGCTTCTAGATTTTACAGTCAGATATTTTTCCTCAAATGTGACATTATGTGATCTGATTCGGATCTAGCCTCTCTATCTAAGATCTGTTGTTAGGTCACTTTAATGCATTCTTCTTTGTATCTGTATCTCAGAGGGCAAAGTGATTATAGAAACAATTATATAAGTTTTTGAAATGTTCAAGTCATTTATAATAATATTTCCTCACTGGTGCAGGATATTTGATATTTAGCTTAGACGGAAAACATCAATGAGCAGCAATTTTAGACAAGGGGAAAACTTTCATTCTATCTACCAAATGGTGGACTGCAAACTAATAGAGCCTTTATGGAAAGAAGTATGGAGAGTCCTCACAGAACTAAAAGTAGACTTTCAATTTGATCCTGCAATCCCATCACCAGGTATCTATCCCCCCCCCAAAAAAAAAACATCATTTTACCTACTCAAATGTTTATAGCAGCTCAATTTACAATTTCAAACAAGCAGGAAACAACCCAAGAGCCCTTCAACACATGAATGCATTAATAAGGAAGATATATTTATACCATGGAATATTATCCAGTCATGAAAAAGATGAGGGGGTTATATCCATTGTTACAACTTACATGGATTTGGAGAATTCTATCCTAAGTATCCAAGACTAGAAAAACCACCATCCCATGTGTTCAATACTACTTTGAAATTTGTAGATTAGCAATAACATGCACAGTTAAAAGAAAAACTCAACTAAATCCAAGAAGAGGGTGGGAGGAGAGCAGGGTCAGAGGGTTCCTTCCTAGTGGGACCAATGAACATGTGTATGTCACTCTTCCTGTGTGAAGGACACAGCTACAACTTAGACTTCACCGTACAAATGCAAGCAATGATGATGTACCCTCATGTTAATCAGAAATAAAATAGCTAAATAAACAAATGGCTATTTCTGTATGTTAGGCAGAATTTTAAATGCTTACATGCCTTCTTCTCTTTTTCTTTCTTTTTTGTTTTTGTTTTTGGAGACAAAGTCTCACTCTGTTGCCCAGACTAGGGTGTCATGGGCACTCTGCCATCTGCATTAAGTCAATGTCATATGAGACAAAAGAGGGAGTCTCAAACCCTGCCATTAGTGTAGTACCAAATCCAGCTCAACTACAACTCTCTCAATCTCATGAGGAAGAACAATAAATGTTTATTGCAAGAAAACATTGATAGTTCAAAGTTCATGTTACAGAGTAAAAACTAAATAATATATATTTTAACAGATCCTGTGGTACTTACGTTAGAGACAGAGCTGTCAAGAGGGAGAGGATAATGTTGTCAAAGACAAAGAGATCCTCAAAAGATTGATAAAATAAACCCTGAATGCAATACCAAAGGTCTGATATGAAATTTTATGGAAAAGTATAAAAGATGGTAAAGCCAGATAAGGCTGTCAAGTTGCAATGCCACCAGGCAGCAGTTTTATTTACTTTATCACTCCATATCCTTGGTATCCATAACAGCGTCTGGCATACAATAAGCCTTTGAAAAATACTTACTGGTTGACAAATGATATGAATGATATTAAGGCTGTTTTTATTTCTTCAAATGCAATAGGGTAGCTATATTTATATTTTTCAAAAGAGGAGTTTCCTTTTACATCAATTTATGGAATTTTTAACAATTACTTTTCCTGCTTTGAGATAGATCTCAACTGGTTTGGGTGGATTCCTCATAACAGAGTCGGAAGAGTTGCAATTAATATATGGAGTGAGGTACAAAGTACAAATGATAGAGAGGAGAATGAAATGAGTAAAAACATAGATACAGAAAAGTCAATGGCCATTTGTTGCATATAGAAGAAGAGAAACATGAAATAATTGAAGATGATTTTGAAGTTTTTGTTCTGGCGAGAATAGAGACAACATCTAACTAAAAAAGGAACCAAAAAAAAATGAGAGCAGCTTTATGGAGTTTGATGTTGTCTCTCATGGATTTAAGAATCGAATTGGACAGTAATGAGGTGGTGAGTAGAAGGTACCTCAATGTTGTGATTGTAAATGAAATGAGAGGATTACCACGACAATATTTATTTACAAGTCATCAGTAGAATTATAAGGGAAGACATGAAAGCTGATCACTTAAAAGAGCTTATTCCAGAAGAGTGTGTCCCTGAGATATTTGTACTGAGTAGAGAAAGGAAATGCAGTGATGGAGAGAGGGTGGGAACTTTAGAGAGGTAAAAAAAACTCAGAAGGAAGGAAATATCGTTGGCTGAAGACTGAATGCAACGTGTTCAATTATTTTTCATATCATTTCATATTCTCAGAAAGACGTGACTACTGTCTTTTTACTGTAGAATGAACTAAAACTCATCAAGGTTAAGAACATTGGCCAAGATCCCACAGGCAAGAAGGGCAAAGCTGGAATTCAAACCAGTCTGCCCGACCCCCAAAGCCATGTTCTTTTTGCCACCCTCACTAAAGACATGCACTGTGTCGGAGCCAGGGCAAATGCTGGGAAAGCTTTAATAAGATAGAGACACATTTGAGATCAACTGCTTCTCCTATTATCTTGTAGTTGGGGAAAGTAAAGAGATTGCCCCATAATCTCACCATAGGCTGGCCTCAGAGCCTGAGGGAGTACCACTGTCAATCAACACACATTCTACCGCCCATGTAACTTTGAATTATGATATATTTCTATAAAGATTAGACCCTTTTAAGTAGTATTTTTTAGACACCTGAGCTAATCTTCACCACTTCTACTTTTAATTTATCTTACCTTCCACCTTAAAGATTTTTTATTGAATTAAAATTATTGCATACAATAATTAAAAATACACAGCATGAAGAAAGTATGAATTTAAATGGTGTGTGCCGGTAAAACGTCCTTGGCTTTTCAGTTTCTTCTCATCTCACTGGTAATAAGACTTTTTAATTAATAATAAATAAACAGCCTATTCAGTGATGCAAACCACTTATTTACCCATCTAAATTTTTGACTAATTCCTACTAGCGGTCAATTTGACCCTAAGTGATACTGTATATATAATCACTATATTTCTGGTAATAGAAAATGGAACTAAAATATAAAAAAGAAATTTTTGAATATAAAGATATATATATATATAGTACTGGGGGGGAGATGAGGCAGGGATTTTTTTTTTAAATAGAAATGTCAGGGAAGGCCACTCTGAGTTCAGGAGAATTATAGACAGTAGGATCCAGCCATGAGACTATCTGAAGGCATCAGGGAACAACAGAAAAGAGGGAGGAAAAAGATAGAATGTTATTATCATATTTGAGAAACAGGAACATTATCTATAAAAAACAATTGATACCTTTCTTTCTTTGGGAGAGCAAGTTTACTACCTTGTTTTTGAAGAGATAGAGTTTGCGGCAGTCTTGGAGAGCTGATTCAATATGTTCCTATCCTGTCATCCTTTTACCTTTATCAAGATGATGGAAATGACCACTCTGTGTTTTGCCTGGTGGCATTTTTCCAAAGAGGTATTTTGGGTCCATTATGATGCTCTCACTTTTCAGGTTATGGCCTGCATGACCAGTGTCTAACATTTAGGAAAATATATTATGATCTAAGGGTATATGATATAAAACTTAATTGGTTTTATTGGCAGATTAAGATAGTGAAAAAAATGTGTATATTCATTTTAGAACTATCTCCTTCCAATTGTTAAGACAATATGTTTAAATTAGTTGGTCTCAATATTTAGTGAGAGGTGGATTCTGACACAAAACACATACCTTGCCCCTAGAAGAAGTAATTTATAGGTCAGAGAGGGATCTGAGTATATTTTGATAAGCTTTCCAAGGTCATTCTGCTATTTATCAATAGTTGTTAATTCCTGATTTATGGTTTAAAACATGTCACCAGCACCCTTGCAGGATGCCCACTGTATTAGCTATCTCTTATAAAATAGTTATACAACGAGGTATCCCAAATCTTAGTTGTTTGAAACAATAAGCCCTCAGGTAGCTCATGAACCTGAAGGATGGCAGCTTAGTCTGGGCTTGGTGATTCTTTGGATCTCAGCTGGGCTCACTGATCTGGCAGTCAGCTGTTTTCTAGGGTAATATGATTGAGTGAGCCACATGCCTCTCATTGGCTAGTAAGCCAGCATGGGCAATAGCAAAGGCCAAGAAGGCAAGACACAGAACACGAATTTGTTCAAGCCTCTGTTTGCAGTACATTTGCTAATGTCTCACTAGCTAAAAATATATCACACGGGCAAGCCAGAATATGAGATCACTTTGAGATTCCAAGATATTGGAGGGATAGGAGATGAACAGGGATGTTAGGACAGTTAAACTACCACATAACGTGTATTCGCAACTCTATCAAACACAGGGAAAAGTCGTTTTCAGGTTTCCCTGGTACTCCAGATCTTACCCTGCCCTTAACCCTTTAGCTAAGCAGTCACAAGAGCTAGGCAGTTTACTAAAATACTATCTCAGTTCTCAATGCAGCAGATTCAGCCTGGACTGTTTTACTATTGCTATTTACAGAGAAACTAGTAGTAAGATCAATGGGAATGAGGGAAATTATTCTTAACTACCCTTTTCTTCTCATAGTCCTGGTTTCTTGGAAACTGACTCTCTAGACTCTTCATTTTTTCCTAGAATCTAGCTGGTCATTTGATCTCTGAATTGGCAATCTCGTCTTCGGATATAATCCAATACTCTAGTCCTATTGAAATAACTCAAATAATCCATAAGTGTTCATTCCAGACCTGGGTGTTTAAAGTAGGCACATGCGCCTTGATTTGAAGGTTGTATTTGATTGCTGAGCACACAGACTTTTCTCTAATTGGGGGAGACCCTCACATCTGATGAATGGTGGAAGGATCTTGGGAAAAGCTGAGCAAAGCCGTTACTCCCACTCAGCCTCTGATTATTGAGAGAAGATGGCTGATGTACAAGAAGCACTTAGATTTTAACTGGGGTGGTGTTATCATTAAGTACAGCAGTTTTCTCAGGGGTATTGGCTTTGCATGCTATGGAGAGGGGTATTAGGACCCAGATCCAGATGAGACAGGGATTTTTTTTCATAGAAATATCAGGGAAGTCTAAAATTATAGAGTTTTAAAAAACACATGTTGTGTTTTTTCTTTCTGTAGTTTCCTAGTCAAGATTTTTGGTTTCATGCACCTTTCTGAGCTTGCTCCTGGTGTATCCCCGCCAATTCTGCAATCAGACTGAAGTCAAAACATAGATGAAAACACTCATCAAGAGTTTAGAGTTGGAGAGTCTCCAAAGTTTTAAAAACCTTTCTCTCTTAAGATAATTTTTCATTAAGCTTATTACACCTCCAAACATTCTCAAAATAAAAATTATAGAACTTCAAGATAATTATTTCCACTGCAATCAGAATACACTGGGTAAAATGAAACAGTCATATAGATTTTTTTTTCATAAAGTAGTAGCTTATGTGTTAAAGTGAAGGGGCTTGTGTTCTGGGCCATTATAAATTATTGGCTCCTACTGTGTCTTTAAAGAATAGCATGGTGATGTACTTGGGGAAGGGGAGGAGAAGCACGGTGAATGCACTGAGAATTTTTGTTTCCCAGGCCGTGTCTAGAAGCATGGTTGTTACACAGAATTCACCTTAATTTTGTAGTAGAAAAACTATTTCACGTTCTTAAAATGCTATGCAAGTCATTATCCCTAATGATTTAACCAGCTGCTGTGCCTAACTATATTTCTCTGTATGAAAACGTGATGATTAATGTGACTAATGTAATGATACAAGCACCACTTACCTCCTTTTAAGTTAAAGGACTAAATTCTCCATTCAGATGCTTTGGGATTACAATATTTTCACATTAGCGTGCACAGTTCAGTGTTTCTATCCAGAGGATTTTTTTAGAGATCTCTGATTAAATGCATTCTCCTCACAAAGCTTAAGCAATCTTTTTATTAGCTGTATTTTTAACAGCACCCAGGAGTGTTAGAAATTATTTTTAAAGTTAAAAATGAGTGTGTTTACACACTTTTTCAGTAGAGACCTAATTAGCTAGGTAATTTAAATAGGTTGAGAGTTTTATAAAATACAAGAAGAGCGGCTACCTTATAATCATTTCCAAGACACAAACACTCTTAAAATGGTACTTGATTTTAAGGATAAAATATTTCAGGACATGTGGGATTTTAAAAAGGAATTTTTATAGATCTCACTGAAATTGAGAAAAGCTAACTTTAGAGAGGAATAAAATACAAAGGACTATGATCTTCTAGGGCATAATTTTATCAGTAATCAAACCATTTGATTTATTCCATTTGACACCTGTGAAGGGGTTTCTTTCATTGTATTAATTTCCTTCATAATGTGTTTGATCTTATTCAAGTTAATTTCTTCTAGAGTGTAATTTGGGGGTTAGAAAGTCTCAACCCCAGGCATCTTCTACTCAGTGACTTTCATATTGTCATCAAGACAGAAATTCTTGTTTATAATGGCTACTCATAGCCTGCAGGTACAGAAATTGGGCTGAACTATACAATTTTCAAGTGGTCTTTTATGCTGCATTGAAGAATTTGTAAAAATATAATCTGGGTTTTTAATGCTTTTCATTTGATCCATACAATTGTGCTGAGACTAAATCCTCATATACATTGGAAACTAGCACTTCTGCCCACATTAGGAAAAGGGGAATTAAGTTCCTAAATTATAACATTCCATGGTATTTTGAATTTAGGGTCTCTAAAGGAAGATTCCTTATCTACTCAAACAAATAGAAACAATTTATAAAAGGATGAAGAAGTCCGGGGGACGGAGATGTAAATATCATCTTGACCAGGGTGGGGAACCTCCAACCTTAATGCCAAGTGTGGCCCTCTAGGTCCCGACATCCAACCTTCTGACTGAACCTAGATTCTACAGAACTAATCCTATACTTTCTTTGAGTATTTTTATTGTTTCGTGCCTTAGATTTAGGTCTTTTATCCATCTGGAATTAATTTTTGTGAGTGGAGAAAGGTGTGACTCTTCTCCTAGGTACTCAATTCTGATAGGAGAACAGTTAATGACTTAGCACACGGTGGGGGGTGGGGGATGGGGAGAGCAGAGAAAGGAAAGGAGAGAAGGGTGGGGGAGTCACGGGGGGTGGGTGGTACACCTTTTGGGGGCTGAACACTAATATGGGAGGGTCTTCACCTGACACAAGCAATCAATATAACCTGGTTCTTTTACCCTCAATGAATCCCCAACAATAAAGTAAATAAATAAATAAACTGAACATATTTAAATTACCAAAGAATAAATTAAATTTCAACAAAATAATCCTCCTAGATTGATTGCCACAATTAGGATATTAGTGAACCAGGTGAACTAAATTGATGGTTCATGATTTTGCTCTAACTTCCTCTGCCTGACTCTTGCCATTACTGCACAAACCTGCTTTGGAGAGTTTATGGGGTTGAGTAGTCCAGTCTGTTACTAGCTTTTGCGGAATCTGTGAATAGTTGCAAAGCTCAATAGTACTTTTTAATTTTGTCTGCTTAGCACCCCATCCAATCAAAGACAAAGAACATCGAAGGAAGAAAATATAGTAGTTTCTGCTGAAGATAAGATGATTTACTTGCCTTGTAATACCAACATTAAATAAATTCAATACTGGCTCAGTCAGTACCCGTAGCACAGTGGTTATAGCACCAGCCACATACACTGAAGTTGGTGGTTTCAAAACCAGCCTGAGCCAGCTGAAAAAACAACAATGACAACTGTAACAAAAAATAGCTGGGTGTTGTGGCAGGCACCTATGGTCCCAGCTACTTGAGAGGCTGAGGCAAGAGATTCACTTAATCCAAGAGTTTAAGGTTGCTCTGAGCCATGGCATAACACTAAGGGTGACATAGTGGGACACTGTCTCAAAATAAATATATATATATATATATATAAATAAATAAATTCAATACTAATCAGCATAAGCACCAGAAACATTTTAGATTATAAGCAGAAGCAGAGGCACAAATCGTTGTATCTTAGAAATTAAAAGATGAAAAGCAAAATAAAAGATAATTCTTAAAAGCAGCGATAAGACCTGAAAATAACACCACTGAGGCAATTTATAAATAACGTAAATACTTGGGGGAAAGGGAAGCCTTTCAGTGATGTAGAAATTATGAAAGACTGCATCATCAAAATTGTAGCATGTTTAGACCCAGATAATCTTTCAAAGTACAAACAACTGTCTCCTTACGAAGAACCATAATGGATTGGCAGCATGAATTAGCCAATTTAACAGAACAATTAACTTAACAGAACAATTCAACTTAACAGAACAATTTCATGCAATACTTCAAAATAAAAATATATATTATTCAATCACTTTGGATGAATCAATGGATATATTGACTCAATGCAGGATTTATACTTTATTTGAGTCATAACAGAATATTTTCTTTGCTATGAACAGTTATTTGTTTGGGGAATTTTTGTCAACAAAGCATGAGGAATATGAGGTCTGACAATTAAGTGTGTGAAATAGTCCTGGGAAAGGTGCAACAGACCTCATAGCTGAATATCACTATAGTCACCTTTGAAATACTCCCTGTGGGAAGCTATTCTCTGATGCCATACTCTTCAAAGCAATTTTGGAACTCTTCTCCTGAAATGGTCATTAAAGCTGTGGTGGTAATGCCCTTGCCATCCTGCATGTCATTAAAATGTGTTCCTTCAACATTTCCTTTATCTTTCAGTAAAGAAAAAAAGTAATTGGGGGGCAGCACCTGTGGCTCAAAGGAGTAGGGCGCTGGCCCCATATGCTGGAGGTGGTGGGTTCAAACTCAGCCCAGGCCAAAAACTGCAAAAAAAAAAAAAAAAAGTAAAGAAAAAATTAATTGGGGGCCAGATTAGGTGAGTAGGGAGGGTATTTGTTTACTGGCTACTAACTCCCTCAGAATGCTGTGTGAACTGGTGCATTGTCGTGACACAAGAGCCATGAGTTTTTGGTCAAGATTTTCAGTTAAGATTTTCCTAACTCTTTCTGTATCCCTGTTAACCTGTTCTGATATGGTTTGGACAGTCTACCAAAGACTCTGATGAACAATTCAGTGAATTTTTGCTATGTTTTCATCATTCTGCTTGTTACCAGCTACCTTGACCTCTCTTCATCAGTCATGCTTTCTCTCCCCTTAGAAATTTATTTAATCCATTTTTCCACTGTTATTTTCTTTATGGAATTATCCCAATAAACTTGAATTAACATGACCCTGATTTCACTTCCACTCCTGCCATTTTTAGTAAGAAATTTAACATTTATATTTTTGCTCTAATTCAAACTCTAACATTCTCACTATGGCACTCAGAAACACATGGAAACAATAATGAGTGTTACTCAGCAAGACACCGCCAAATGTGAGCCATTGATAGACCAAGGTAATGAAACCTTACCAGGCAGTTTGTATAGTGCTGCCAACATATGTGCAGAGTAGCAAGTTTACAAACTTAACTGTCAAACCTTGAAGATATTTTTGACAATTTTCAAGATAAATGCCATGAAGTTGGACTGAATTTGCTATATTTAGTCTATATAAGTTTTGACTATATAAACAGTGCACCTCTCATGACACGAAGACATGAGAGGTTTATTGCACAGATTAAAAAAATACATTAACAGATCCAAATATCCCTTTTATTTTTTTCATTGTGTCTTTAATCAGCAAAATATCTGTGCTAAAGCTCATATCTGGGTTAAATGACACTTTGCAACAAGCTATAAATCTGGTTAACTATATTTGAGCAAAGGTAACAGAGCATCCCTAGGTTCAAAACATGCTAAAGTTGAATGATGAAGTATTTAGAGTAGATTTTCTGTATCATTCTAAATTTGGCTATCAGGGAGTAGGTGTTAGTCAAAAAATTTTATACCTGGGAGAACAGGTAGTTAAATTTTATGAAGAACAGAATTAGCAATGTGAATTAGTGAAAGATTTCTATAAGAATGCAGCCTTTCTGTGTGATATCATGTCAAATCAAAATGACTTCACTATTTCTTTACAAGTTAAACTAAGTCTATACATGATATGTGGCAAAAAATCCAAATATTGGGAAAAAAAAAAGGCTCTCTTTTGTAAACACTTTTTCAAAAGGAAATTTCAGATTAACATTTTCCCCAGTGAGCAAGGGTCACGGGCAAGCAGGATGATATGCGGAAATCATCTGAGGTGTAGGCTGCTATTACAGATCTATGAATTGAAGAATACAATGACAGTTTCACTGACTGTGAGAATCATGACTTTACCTGCAACTTAGCATTTTAGACTCACCTAATTGATATCATCAAGGCACCTAAAAACCTAGAGATGGAATTGATGACATCTTAAAGTCACTGTTTGATACTAAGAAAGATCCACTTGAAATATGGAAAAATGCAGTAGAATATCTACGCCTTGGACAACAGGCCCCTGAAATGCGTCCTTGCCTCTCAGGCACTTACTGCTCTGAATCTCCATTCTCTTACCTATCCCAGATCAAAATGTCCTTGAGGTCCCCAGTGACCACTGCTCATCTAGAGCATCAGTGGAAACTTCCACTGATGCCACCAAATATTCAAATGTTTTCCAACAAAAAGCAAACACAAAGTCATTCAAAGGTTAGTTAACTTTAGATTTAACAGATAGTTTTCATTTTTTGAAGTTATTAAATACATAGTAGTTAGATTTTTCCCAAATAATTACATTTTTTAATATCTCAAATTAAAGTTTCTTGGATGAGGTGAGGCCTTATTAAATTACAGTAGATTAATATGGCCCTCCAACATCAAAAACTTCCCCACCCTTGATCTTGACTACTGATAAAGATGTACGGAGAATATGATTTAGTATAGTCATTTTTTCCCCTCTGTTTTGCTTTTCCACTGAATTTCTCTCTCAAATTTTCCTCAAAAAGGCAGAGCCTTGGGTGGCACCTGTGGCTCAAAAGAGTAGGGTGGCAGCCCCATATGCCAGAGGTAGTAGGTTCAAACCAGCCCCCACCAAAAAAAAAAAAAAACTGCGGGAAAAAAAAAAAAGCAGAGGCTGTTATGTCAAACTTACGACAATTTGGAAAGAAAGAACAAAATTGTGTCTTCTTTCTCATTCCCAAGGCCTAAATCATGGGAGTGAGAAATCATCAAATTTAACAAATTAGTCTTACCTCCCTGGGAAGATGTAGGAGAAACAAAAGCCTACCTGTTTTTCTAAGGGAAATTCCTCCACGTGGAGATAGAAAGTAGGAAAGAGAACTGACACTTCCAACAAATACTGAGGATTTGCATATAATAGCACGTCGAACTGTATTTTTCTTTGTTTCATTATAGTTTTATATTAATAAAAGAGCCTGAAAAAAAAAGAAAATATTACCCTTTGACTTAAATAAAAATGAAAGTATATATATAATTATTTAAATGATCACCAACTTTCTAGCATGAATTTTGCTACATTTGATAACCCACCAGGTACAGAAGAGCAAATTTAAGGGCAGGAGAGTTCTGCCACCTTAGTGCCCTTTTCATCTTCGGCCTCCAAAGAGATTGGCTGGAAAGTTATTCTTGTAATTTAAATTATAAACATGACTTTTTATGGTGTCAGTTGAGGCCATCATCTCATTTTACATAAAACGCCAAGCTATCGGAAGTTAATGAACTTTTCTTTATTGGTATATCAGGAACATTTAAACCAGTGATCTAGAGAAAAAAGGCTCTACATATTTGATCATAAATTTGGAGTTCCTCATCACCGTGATTAATATTGTCTTCAAGAGTTGGAAGAATGATATTCAAGCATAGGTGTACACTAGAGTATTTTTGACATATTTTATTATTGTTTTAGGAGTGAAGCCATATAATTTTACTAAATATTCTTGTTAACATATTTCCTTCTGGTTCTGTAGACTACATAATGCTTTCTAAAATTATATAGGTCTGTGTATTGCATATTGCTTTAAAAATATGATAGAATAAATATAAATGTATATATTTTAATTATATAAATTATTTTCATAAGTATATATATTTAAATGTACCTCTTTTAGGAACAAAAACTGAACAATAAATATATAAATTTACTATAGTATAAGAATGCTACTCATTTTTTTATGTTGATTTCGTACCCTGAAACTTTACTAGTTTATTTATTAGTTCTCTCATTTTCTTGGTGGAGCCCTTAGGGCTTTATTTATATGATCACATCCTCTCCAAAAAGGGACAATTTGACTTCCTTCTTTCCAATTCGGATGTTCATTATTTCTTTCTCTGACTGAATTACTCTGGTTAGAATTTGCAATATTATGTTACATTATCATAAGCCACAATCATTTACCTTTTAATTGCATCTTTAACCATGACTATTTTAAGTTTATGTCCATAACTGTGGCTCTTTTCTTTCTTTTTTTTTTTTTTTTTTGACTGGGGCAGGGTTAGAACCCCCCACTTCTGGTATATGGGGCTGGCGCTCTACTCCTTTGAGTCACAGGCACCACTGGAGTGCCGCTTTTCCTGAAAGCTCTTTGCAAGCAATTATAGTCCTTACATGTTGTGTTCAAGGAGGTTCATGGAAAGGATGAAAGGAAATCTAACAATCACTCTTGGAAACATACAGGTTTCTGATGACTTTAGTATCTATCATGTGGGCTGAGGTAAGAATTACTAGTACTCTGATGAAGAGGCTGACTGGTTTATAAAACTGCTAACTCAAGCAGGACAAGAATTAATCGAATATGAAAAAATACTTTGCTAGATTTTCATGCTAAATTAGCCAGTGCTAAAATTGTTAAGATATGCAATTTGAATAAACTCCATGGTCCAAGTCAAACTACCTATGATGACCCATTTAATAAACAGTCCCATGCACCTGAATTGGTATTTAACAGTATATAAATCCAGCGTCAAACACAGACTCCTGGAGAAACTGAATAGCTGCCTACTCTTTCCTGAATCCTTAAAGCTTCCATTTTTTAAAACCTCTGAATTTCATGGCTCATTATAAAAGAGATCAGTAAATTACAAATGTACATAGATGTACATATATGTACGTATGTATGCAGTGACTGTTCTAAATTGCAATTATGTATTGCTAATGCTTGGTTTGTCAAACTCTGAGGAAGATAATCAAAACCTCAGATACATTTCTGCTAAATGATGTACCTCTCGAATATTTAAGAAGGATTTCATTCAATTGCCATTTTAAATGTGTGTTTTCTACTTGTATACAGTTTTTCTACAGGAGAAGGCTGATGCTAAAACATTAGCTAAGAAGTTATCAGGAAATATGATTCCTTAATGAGGCATTCTTAGAGAAATATCTAGTGATCCAAGTACTTGCTACAAAGAAAAGTTGTTAAATAGTTAAAGAAGGTATTATAGATACAAATATTAGGCAGAGCTAACTAAATTGACTGATAACCTTGGTCAAAGGTACTGCAGATTGATTGTAATTTGATTCATTTCCAATGCAAAACATAAGTTGATCCTGTATTAAATAGTCTGAAATTCCACAAGGGTTTAAGTGCATTATGAGAAAGTATGTTTTCACTAGGTAAGGGAAACTTCTCATGATCCATTGATGAAGACAAGAAAACCCTTCATGATCTGGAATCCAAAGTTAGAGTCTACTAAAAACCAGAAGAAGATTGCCCTTGTCATCATCCACACTGCAGCAAGCAAAGTTTGGACCCTTCAACCTTAGATCTAACCTTATGACTCAGAACAGGGTCTCCATCCTTGGAACCACATACACATTGAAACCTTACAGGAAAGCTAATGAGGAAGTTTCTCTCCAGAAGAAGATAGCAATGTAGCAGTATAGGTGAAACGCCCATAGGCCTCTGGCTAAAAAACCCATTTGAGAGAGAGCAGTGAAAAGACTTTGTGCAGGCATACTTGTAAGAAACTGAGGCAGAATCCCATGTGGCCAGGTTGATTGTGAGCCTAACATGACCAAGGCTTTGGCTGGAATAGCATTTACTGCGTTAAGGAATTAAGGTTGACTTTATAAGGCCAATAAAAAAAGTCCTTTGGAAAACTGGCTGGATACCCATCAGTAACCTTTCCTGATCTGTGGTAAGTAATGAAGGTCATTTGTTGATGGGTCCGGGAATGGAAATGTGCTTGGGGACCTCAAAAGAAGAGGAATTTACCCAATGCATACAGGTATCTAATGGCACAGATGAAACTTGGACTTGTGAAAGGCTTTTGAGAAGTCTAGCCAGAAAATTCCTTATAAAAGTTCCAGCAAAAAAACCCTGACTTAAAGCCTACATGGGAGCAGAGGTTTGCACACAAATTCCTGTATGCCCAAGAAGTTTCTTTATGCTTTGTTTAAAGATCCGAAGTAACAGCTTTCAAATGGCAAGGCCAGCAATGGTAGGTATTCAGTCTACCTTGTTCCTCCATAGCCTCAGGCATCATCATATAAGAACAAAGAAGTAATGACTAACATGTTCTCCATTAAGTTATGTTAAATTGGGTTATGTTGAAAAGGTTATGTCAAAAGTTGTATGTTGAGTGGATTATGGGAAGCTAATCATAAGGTAATTACATGATGTTTAAATGGATGAGTGAGGTCATTGCTGTATTGTGCACATGTACAAAATTCCCTATATAAACCAACTGCAAATAAAGAAGATCGCCATTTTGCCTGAGCAAGCAGATGGTCACCTATATTTAAAACATAGTTTCAATAAGCCTGCTTATTCTGCATGGTATTGCTTTTCTGTGAGACCCATATGGCAACATACAGCAGACCTTAAGGAATTAAAAAAGGTATTTGAGGAGCTTCAAAATACAGTAGAGTCTCTCAAAAATAGAATTGATCAATGTGAAAAAATAATCTCAGATAAAGATGACAAGAATTTGAACTATCCCAATCATTGAAAGAGGCAGAAAAATGGAGAAAAAGAATAGTTTCAAGAAACCAAACATCCAAATTATAGAGATTCTTGCAGGAGAAGAGGATGGTCCCAAGGGCACAAATTCTCTGCTCCAAGACAGCATGGATGAAAATTTCCCAAATATTACAAGAGACAGAAATTCATATAGTAGGTAATTTCAGAAACCCAGCACAACTCAATCCAAATAAAGCATTTCCGAGACACATTGTAATTAATTTTGCCAATGTTCATATGAAGTAGAAACTTCTGCAACCAGATGTAAGAAAAGTATTACTTACGAAGGGAAAAGTATAAGGATGACTGCATATCTTTCAGCTGAAACTTTCCAAACCAGAAAAAGATCATCATCAATCTTTTAAACGTTCTTAAACAAAACAATTTACAGCCCAGGATCCTACACCCTGCTAAACTGAGTTTCATTTGTGATGGAGAACTCAAATACTTACTGACATTCACATGCTGAGGAAATTTGCCATTCAAACCAATAAAAATGATGAAAAACTAATACATTTCCTAATCACTACATACTGATTAAGGAAAACATACAATATGAAGAGATTTCAATAGTTAATATCTATGCACCATATCTGAATGGTCCTTGATATATAAAATGAAACATAACTGATCTGAACAATATGATTTCTTTCTGCACTATAATAGTAACAATTTTAACACCCCTTTGGTACTACTGGACAGATCCTACCAGGAGAAACTAAACAAAGAAATAATTAACTTAAATAGGATGCTTGAACAAGTGGACTTAATATATTTATAGAACAATTTTTTCTTAACATAACCAAATACACATTCTTCTCATCAGCCCATGGATCACCTTCCAAAATAGATCATAACTTAGGTCACAAGGCTACCCTCAACAAATTCAAAAAAATAGAAATTATCCCCTGTATTTTTTCATACCATCATGGAATAAAAGTTGAACTTAACTGCAACAGAAATCTTCATACTCTGACAAAATCATGGAAACTAAATAACCTTATCCTGGATGACAGCTGTGCCCTAGACAAGATCAAGAAAGAGATCATTAGATTTCTAGAACAAAACAATAAGGAAACCACAAACTATCAAAGCCTATGGGATACTGCAAAGACAGTCCTTATAGGTAAATTTATAGCATTAGATGACTTCATGAAGGAAACAGAAAGAGAACAAGTTAGAAACCTAATGGGCCATCTACAGCAACTGGAAAAGGAAGAACAATTTAATCCCAAATCCAGCAGAAAAAAAAGAAATAACCAAAATCAGAGCAGAACTAAATGAAATTGAAAACAAAGGAATTACTCGGAAGAACAGCAAAACCAAAAGTTGATTCTTTGAGAATATTAATAAAATTGATAAACCCTTGGCTAGACTACAAACAGGAAAACAAAATATTTACTAGCTATAATCAGAAATGATACAGGAGAAATAACAACAGATGTCTCTGAAACACAAAAGATTCTCAAAAATTATTACAAAAATTCTATGCCCAGAAATATGAAAATGTAGAGGACATAGGTCTGTACCTGGAAGCACAATGCCTTTTAAAACTCAGCTGTAAAGATTTAGAAATCTTGAATAGACCATATAAAGAAAATACCAATAAAGTAAAGCCTTGGATCAGATGGATTCACACCAGAATTCTATCATATCTTCAAATAAGAACTAGTTCCTAAAATGCATAAGCTCTTCTCAAATGTAGAAAAAGATGGAATCCTCCCCAACACATTCTATGAAGGACATATCACCCTCATCCCCAAACCAGGAAAGGACCCAACAACAACAACAGAAAAGTATACACTAATATCATTAATGAGTATCTATGCAAAAATATTTGCCAAGATATCAGCAAACAGAATACAATACATTAAAAATTTATACACCATAATCAAGTAGGTTTTATCCCAGAGGCACAAGTTTGGTTTAACATACACAAAATAAAGAATCAAAAGTAAAAAGGATATGATTCTTTCAATTAATATAGAAAAGGCTTTTGACAATATTCAGCATCCTTTTATGATAAAAACACTCAAGAAGATAGGCTTAGATAAAACATCATTTATCTGATAGCGGCTATCTACAGCAAACTCACAGCCAATATCATACTGAATTGAGTAAAACTGAAATCATTTCCATTCAAATCTGGTGTCAGACAAAGATGCCTACTGTCTCTACTGATGTTTAACATAGTGTTGGAAGTCCTAGCCATTGCAATCTGGCAAAAGAAGGAGATCAAAGGAATCCAAATTGGGAAAGAGGAGATCTAACTCTCCCTTTTCACAGATGACATGATTTTAAACCTGGAAAACACCAGAGACTTAACTACAAAGCTATTTGAAGTGATCAAGGAATATAGCAGTGTCTCAGGATACAAAATCAACACCTAGAAATCAGTAGCCTTTGTATATGTCAACAATCATCAAGACAAGAATATAATCAAAGACTGTATTCCTTTTACAATAGCACCAAAGAATATTAAATACCTGGGAATACATCTAACAAAAGATGTGAAAGATGTCTATAAAAAGAATTATGAAAATTTGAGAAAGGGAACAGCAGAAGATGTCAACAAATGGAAGCACATACCATGTTCATGGCTGGGAAGAATCAACATTGTTAAAATGTCCGTAATGTCCAAAACAATCTACAGATTTAACACAATCCCTATTAAAGCACCATTGTCATGCTTTAACCATCTTGAAAAAATAATAATTTGTTTTAAATGGAATCATAAAAAACCTCATAATAGCCAATGAATTACTCAGAAATAAAGACAAATTAGGACGTATCACATTACTAGACTTCAGGCTATACAACAAATCTGTAGTGATTAAAACAGCGTGGTACTGGCACAAAAATAGAGAGGTAGATATATGGAACAGAATAGAGATCCAAGAGATGAACCTAACCACTTACTGTGATTTGAACTTTGATAAGCCTAATAAAACATGTGATAGGGATAAGAATTTTTATTTAACAAATGATGCTGGGAAAACTGATTATCCACATGTAGAACACTAAAACTGGACCTGCACCTCTCGCCATTGACAAAAATTGATTTTCATTGGATAAATGATTTAAATTTAAGGCATGAAACAATAAAAATTCTAGAAGAGAGTGTGGGGAAAACACTTGAAGATATTGGCCTGAGATTAAAACTTTATTAGGAATATCCCCCTAGCAATTGCAGCAACATGAAAAATGAATAACTGGGATTTAATCAAGCTAAAAAGCTTTTGCACAGCTAAGGGTACCACAAACAAAGCAAACAGACAGCCTTAGGAATGGGAGAAGGTTGTTTTCATGTTATGTATCTGACAAAGGCCTGATAACCAGAATTTACAGAAAACTCAATTAGAAAAGTGAAAGAAACCCTGTAAGTGGGCAAGAGATTGAACAGAGACTTCTCCAAGGAAGACAGACAAATGGCCATCAAACACATGAACATCATCTTTAACCATCAGAAAAATACAAATCAAAACAACATTAATATATCATCTAACACCAGCAAGATTAGCCCACATGCCTTTCTTCTTTGATCTCTCTCTTTTTTCCCTCCTCTTCCCCCTCACTCTTCTCTACTCTCTCTCTCTCTTCTCTTCTCCAGTCTCTCCTTATCTCTATCCCTTCTTTTCTCTCCTCTTTTCTCTTCACTTTTCTCTCCTCCTTCGTGCTGCTGTACAGCCTCCCTCCCCCTACCAATAAAAACCTTTCATACAAAAAAAAAAAAAAGAAGATTAGCCCACATCACAAAGTCCCAAAACAACAGATGCTGGTGTGGATATGGATAGAAGGGAACACTTCTACACTGCTGGTTGTATTACAAACCAATTAAGCCTTTTTGGAGAGAGGTATGGAGAATCCTCAAAGATCTAAAAGTCGACCTTCCATTTGACCCTGCAATCACATTACTAGGTATCCACCCAGAAGAACAAAAATCATTTTACCACAAAGTCATTTAGACAAGTATGTTTATCATAGCTCAATTCATAATTCTCAATTAATGAAAGCAATCTAAGTGACCATCAATCCATAAATGGATCAACAAACTGTGGTATATGTACACCGTGGAATATTGTTCAGCCATTAAAAAGATGGAGACTTTACATTTTTTTACATTTACCTGGATGGAGTTGAAATACATACTTCTTAGTATTGCAAGTATTTTAAGAATGGAAAAATAATTATCCAGTGTCAAATTCTTGTTCTTTGCTAATGATATGATTGTATACTGGGGAAACACCAGGGACTCAATGACAAGACTCCCATGAGAGATTGAGAAATATAGCAAAGTCTCAGGATATAAAATCAACATCCACAAACCAGTACCCTTTATATATGCCAATGAGAGTTGAGCTTAGAATGAAATTGAGGACAATACTCTTCACAGTAGTTTCAAATAAAATAAAATGCCTAGGTATAAACCTACTAATGGACATGAAAGATATCTACAGAAGGAGCTATGAAACTCTGAGAAAAGAAATAGTAGAAGATATTACTATGCTCATGGGTGGAAGCATTATTGTTAAAATTTCCATATTATACAAAGCTATCTATAAATGTAATGAAATCCTTATTAAATCATCAAAGTCAAACTCCCATATGCTGGAGGTGGTGGATTCAAACCCAGCCTCAGCCAAAAACTGAAAAAAAAAAGTCATTTGATAAGGCTATTGATACCATAGTTCTTTAATTTTTTATTTTATTTTGCTTTTTTTTTTTTTTTTTGAAGTTTTTGGCTGAGGCTGGGTTTGAACCCACCACGTCTGGTATATGGGGCTGGTGCCCTACTCCTTTGAACCAAAGTTTCACTCTACCATAGTTCTTTTTTTTATCAAAGGGAACCAGAAAAGAACTCTGAGTAGCCAATTCTATTCTAAGAAGTAAGAACAAATCAGTAGACATCACACTATTAAACTTCAGGTTAATAATAATAACAATCTACAGTTACAAAAACAGCATGGTACTGGCACAAAATAGATACATAGACCTGTGAAACATAATAGAGAAACCACAGGTAAAACTAGATGCATATAACCACCTGATTTTGATAAATCAAAGAAAAGTATACATTTGGGAAAATAATCCCTATTTAATAAATTATCCTGGAAAAACTGGTTAGCCACATGTGACAGACTGAAACTGGACCTGCACTACTCACCATTTACATACATTGATTCATGTTTGATAAAACATTTAAATCTAAGACACAAAATTATAAAAACTCTAGAAAGAAGTATAGGAACAACTTGTGATGATATCACCCTGGATAAAGATTTCATGAAAAAGTTCCCACTGACAATTGTAATGACACCAAAATAAATAATTGGGATATGATCAAGCTATAAAGCTTGTACATAGCCAAGAGTAAAACAACTAAAACAGACAACATTCAAAATGAGAGGACATATTTGCAGGTGACAAATCTGATGTCTAAAAAGCAGAACCTACAAAGAACTCAGACTAATCAGCAAGAAAAGAGCAGATAATCCCATTTATCACTGGGCAAGGGATATGAATAGAATCTTCTCCCACGAAGACAAATAACCAACAAATACTTGAAAAAATTCTTACTGTTCCTAATTATCAGATAAATACAGATTCACACCACCTTGAGATATCACCTAACCCTGGTGATAATAGCCCACATCACAATATTCCCAAACTGTAGATGCTGGCATGGATGTGGAGAGAGGGGAAAACTTAATGCGCTATTGGTAGAATTGAATACTATCACAACCTCTAGAGATAGAAGTATGGAGAATTCTCTAATAGCTAAATATAGGTAGACCTTCTATTTGATCCCCAAATCCCATTACTAGGTATCTACTAAGAAGAAAATTATTTTATTATAAGGATATTTTCATTCAAATGTTTATAGCAGCTCCAACTGTAAGCTGTAGAAACAATCCAAGTGCTGCAAAAACTCACAAATGGAGAAATAAACTGAGGTAGATGTATACCATGGAATAATATTCATTCATTAAGAAAGATGGAGACTTTAAATCTTTCATATTTACCCGGAAGGGTTTGGAGAAAATCCTTTTCAGCAAAGTATCACAAGAAAGGAAAAGAAATCATTAAATACCTTAATACTAATATAAAACTAGTACATGAATAATTACACACCCCAAAAAGAACAAAGAACAAACAATTAGTTCAAGTATAATGGGAGAAGGAAGAGTAGGAGGACAGTGCAGCAGGGACTCTGTTTGGTAAGCTGTCTCCTAATTGCTACAATGAAGAGGTAATTGTCACAATCTGAAATTTAAAAAATTGATAAACAAATCATAAAATTAACTAGAAATAAAGGAGAAAGAACTCTATCTCAACAAGAAATGAAGAAAAAAAATCCCTGAAACGTATGACAGCAAAATATCATTTACGTATACTGCAAAAACTGGTCACAGAGTCTGGAAAACTTAGATGGCATGGATACATTACTTGAAATGTATAGCCTTCCAAGCCTAAATAAAGCAGAAATATACATCCTATAAAGAGTAGGAAAAATCAGCAAGCTTGAAGCGCTAATCGAATATCCCCCACCCAGATTCATGACTAAATTCTACCAAATCTAAAGGAACACTGAGGAAGAGGAAGGAATCTTCCCTATTTCTATAAAGCCAGTATCATCTTGACACCAAAGCCAGAAAAGGAAACAACAACAAACAAAGAAAGCTACAGACTAATATCCCTTTGGGATATACCTGTGGGAAAAAAAAGTCAACAGAATACTAGTAAATAGAGTTCAACAGCATATCAAAAAGATAACTTATCATGATTAAGTGATCTTCATTCCAGGGATGCAAAGATGAATCACAATATGCAAACTAATGCATTTGATTTACCACATAAACAAAAGCAGAAATGAGGACCACATTATCATCTCAACAGATGCTGAAAAAGCATTCAATAAAATCAAGTACCCCTTCATAATAACATCTGTTAACAACAAGACAGAAAGAATATACTTCAAAATTTTAAAACCATATAGGATAAGCTCATAGCCAATGTCATACTGAATGGAGAAATTTTGAAAGCCTTCCCAATAAAAACTTGAAGGGATAAGTGGGCCTGCTGTCACTAGTTTTATTCAACACAGTGTTGGAAGTCATAGCCAGAGCAACTAGGCAAATGAAAGAAATAAAGGGAATCTAAAGAAGAAAAGAGAAATTCACACTATCACTGTTTGCTAATGATATGGTCTTTTATCTAGGAAACCCAAACGATTCCATCAAAGACTCTTAGAAATGATAAATAAATTCAACAAAGGAAAGTCTCAGATTATAAAATCAGTATGCACACATTATTTCTATATGCTAATAACAGTCAAGCTGAGCATCATATCAAGAACTCTACCATTTACAATGGCTACAAATAAAACATAATACCTAAAAATTTACTCAAAAGATATGTGTAAAATTAGGAGTACTATAAATACTAATAAAAAATGTAGATGACAAAAACAAATGGAAAAACATCCCATGTTCATGGATTTATACAATCAGTGTTGATAAAATGTTTATATTGAGCAAAGTGATTTACAGAATCAATGCAATTACCACAAATACACCAATGTCTTACTTAACAAATGTAGATAAAATAAACCTTCTCTTCATTTGGAACTGAAAAATAGGCAAAAGAACTAAGTAATACAATGCAAAAAGTGAAAATCTGGAGGAATCATATTATCTGTCTTCAAGTAATATTACAAAGCTAAAATAACCAGAATAGCAAGGAAATGTTATAAAATTAGAGACAAAGACAAAAGAGACAGAACAGGGAATCCAGAAATAAAGTTACATAGTTTTGAAAAACTTAAATTTGGATGGTGCCTGTGGCTCAAACGAGTAGGGCACTGGCTCCCTATGCCAGAGGTGGCAGGTTCAAACCCAGCCCCAGCCAAAAACTGCAAAAAAAAAAAAAAAAAAAAAAAAAAACTGCAAAAAAAACCCTTAAATTTGACAAAGCAGACAGGAATGTATGCTAAGAAAGCAAAGCTCTATTTAGTAAATTGGGCTGAGACATTTGGATAGCCACATGAAAAATATTTAAACAGACCCCATATATCTCACTGTATACATGAATTAATTAAAGATGGGTTAAAAACATAAATGAAAGCCATGAAACCATAAATATTTCAGATTAAAACATAGGAAAAACTCTTTTTGACATTTGCCTGGGCAAGGAATTTATGACTAGGATCCCAAAGGCATCTAAAGCAACAACAAAAATAAATAAATGGGACTTAAATAAACTCTTTGATACAGCAAAAGAAATAAATGCCTAAGTAAACAGGCAATCTACACAATGGGAGAAAATATTCCCAAACTTCACATAAGACAAAAGAATAATATCCATAATCTACACAGAGCTCAAAGAGATCACCGAGAAGAAAGCAATAAATATAAAAAATAGGAATTAAAATGTTTTCAAAAGAAGACATAGAAAGGACCAACAAACATGAAAACATGTTCAATATCACAGATCAGCAGGGAAATGCAAATTAAACCACCAAGTCATACCATGATACCCCTGTCATAATGGTCATTATTAAAAATTCAAATAACAATAGATGCCAATGTAGATGCAAAGAAAAATAAAAGAATTCTTATACACTATTGGTGGGATTGCAAACTGGTATAACCACTATAAAAATATGGAGAGTTCTCAAAGGGCTATTAGTAGACCTACCATTTGATTTAGCAGTCTCAATACTGGGTATCTACCCAAAGGAAAGAAAATCATTTTTTTTCTTTTTCATTTTTTATTAAATCATAAATGCATAGATCACGTATATATTAATGGGGTACAATGTGCTGATTTCATATAGAATTAGGAGCGTTTACATCACACTAGTTAGTATAAACCTCATCTTGTTTACTTAATTATTGTGTTAAGACATTTATATTCTATACTTAATAAATCTGACAAGTACCCTTGCATTATGCTCCATACGTGTGATCCCACCATTCATCCTCCTTTGATCTGACCTCCCCCCTCCCCTCCCATACTCCTCCTCCCTCCTTCATCCTGGGCCATATTTGTAATCTAGTCTTCATGTGAAAGTGTGAGTGATTGTAAGTTGGTTTCATAATAGTATTAAGCACATTGGATATTTTTTCTTTGATTCTTGAGATACTTTACTAAGTAGGATATATTCCTGGAAGAATACTTTATGAGGAGGAACCCCTAGGCAATTGAAGCAACACCAAAAACACATTACTGGGATCTGATCAAACTAAAAAGCTTCTGCACAGCCAAGAACACAGTAAGTAAAGCAAGCAGACAGCCCTTGGAATGGGAGACGATATTTGCAGGTTATGCTTCTGACAAAGGTTTGATAACTGGAATCTACAGAGAACTCAAATGTATTAATAAAAAAAGAACAAATAATCCCATTTCACTGTGGGCAAGGGACTTGAACAGAAGCTTCTCTGAAGAAGATAGGTGCATGGCCTACAGACACACAAATAAATGCTCATCATCTTTAATCATCAGAATAATGCAAATCAAAACTACTTTGAGATATCATCTAACTCCAGTTAGAGTGGCTCACATAACAAAATACCAAAACTATAGATCTTGGTGTGGATGTAGAAAAAAGGGAACACTTCTGCACTGCTGGTGGGAGAACAAGCTAATACATCCCCTTTGGAATGAAGTATAGAGAATACTCAGGGATCTAAAAGTAGACCTGCCATTTGATCCTGCAATTCCTCTACTAGGTGTATATCCAGAAGACCAAAAATCACTTTATTACAAAGATATTTGCACCAGATTATTCACTGCAACTCAATTAATAATAGCCAAGTCATGGAAGAAGCCCAAGTGCCCATCGACCCATGAATGGATTAATAAATTGTGGTATATGTATACCATAGAAAATTATTTTATTTAAAAAAAACTGCAGTTGAATGTTTGTTACAACACAATTCACAGTTCTAAACATGTGGTATCAACTTAAGTGCCTGTCAATTTATGAGTAGATAGAGAAAGGTTGTACATACACACACCATCACACACACACACACACTATGGAGTATTTATTGGCCATAAAAATATAAAATTATGTTTTTATCAGCAATTTGGATAGAAATAGCAACTATTATTCTAAGCTAAGTCTCTCAGATATGGAAAAATAGATACCACATATCCTCACTAACATCATATGGAAATCAAACTGTTATTACACAATCATACAAAAAGGCATAAAGGACTTTGGAAAATAAGAAGGGGGAAAGTAAGTGGCATGAGAGTTATTGTCTATTGTTACAATAAACTCTGTTCTGGTGACAAGCAGCCTGAGAGTCCTGACTTAAACTTCTAGAAGTACATTTAAGTAAGAAAAATATATTTACAATCTTAACATTTTCAAATAAAAACAAAACATTCCAACAGTAAAAAGGAGACATAACAGCTAATACATCAGAAATACAAAGTATCATAAGAGACTATTATGAGCCACTACTTAACAAATTGGGTGATCCATCAGAAATGAAAATATTCCTGGACTCATAAAAGCAAACCAGATAGATTCCTGAAGAAACTGAAAGTCTGAAAAGACCAGTGGGTAAGAAGATTGCATAGGTAATAAAAGACAAAATGCCATCAAAATAATTCCCAGGACCACATGGTTTCACTATTAAATTCTACCAAATATTTAAAGAAAAACTAGGGCTAATACTTCTGAAAGTGTTCCATAAAATCAAAGAAGGGTAAGTACTTGCAACCCTGTTTTCCAATGGCATCATAAACCTGATATCAAAGGCAAAAAATAACATGAAAAGAAAATAAAATTGCAAATACAAAATCTTGAAGAATATAAATATGTAAATACTGAAAAAATATAACAAACAAAATTTAATACAACAATACAAAAATCAGTCACCATAATCAAGTAGGACTTATTCCAGGAATTCAATGATGAGTTGACATACACTAACCTATAAATGTTTTGCTCTGTATTAACAGAGAGAAAAACAAAAACAATATAATAAATCTCAATTGATGCAAAAAATACGATAAAGTATAACATAATTTGTTATGAAAGTTTAATAATTAAGTATATAAGAAGTGTAACTTAACAAATTAAGACCATACATGATGAAACCAAAGCTATCATCATACTCAATGCTGTAAAGTTGAAAGTTGGAAGGTTTTCTCTAAGATTAGGAATGGGAGAAGAATACCTGCTATTGCCACTTCAACATAGTACTGGAAGTTCATGACATAGCAAATGGACAACAGAAATAAATAAAAAATACTTTAAATAGGAAAAAAGTTTAAATTACAACTATCTGCAGAATACATAATCCTATATCTAGAAAACAACAGACTTAATCAAAATACTTTAGAACTAATAAACAAATTCAGCAAAATTTCAGGATAGAATATTCATATGGAAAAAATCAGTATCCTTTGAAACACTTCACAAAGAACATTGCAAAAAAAAAAAATCAAGAAAATAATCCTAGTTAAAATAGCAAAAAATACTTAGGAATAAATTTAAGTAAGGGCATGAAAAACCTATGCACTAAAATATGTAAAACATGTATTTAAAAACAGAAGAAAGCATGTATGAATTTTTAAAATTCCTTGTTTAGACTTTGAAAAAATTAATTTTGTTTGGTGTAGATAGTACCCCAAAATATTTACAAATATAATGTAATCTCTAACAATATTTCAATAACTTTTCAAAGAAACAAAAAAAAATAGTAAAATTGGTATTAACCCACAATAGACCACAAAAGCCAAAGCAATCTAGGGGCAAAAATAAACAAACAAACAAACAAATACATAAACACAGCCTGGGAAGAAAACATGCACATAGACCATGAAACAGAACAGAACGCTTAGTAACAAATCCATGCATTTACAACCAATTGATTTTAAAGATACAAAAAACACACAACAAGAAAGGGATAATTGCTGTAACAAAAGGGGTTGGTAAAACTGAATATACACATGAAGAATAACATTAGAAATTGTCTCACACCCAATATCAAAAATCAACTCAAAATCCATTAACGATAATTTAAGATCTGAAAATATTTACACTTAATGGGTAATCTCAAGGAAGTGGACAAGGAAGAAAATTCCAACCCCCAGCCTGGCAGAAGAAAAGAAATAACCAAAATTAGGGCAGAATTAAATGAAATTGAAAACAAAAGCATCATTCAGAAGATCAAAAAGCAAAAAGTTAGTTTTTTTAAAAAGATCAATAAAATTGAAAAACCTTGGCTAATCTAACCAAAAACAAAAAAGTAAAATCTCTGATATCATCAATAAAAATGATAAAGGAGAAATAACAACAGACACCTCAGAAATCTAAAAAATTCTCAAATTATTTCTACAAAAAACTCTGTTCTCAGAAATATGAAAATCTGTTGGAAATGGACCAATACCTGGAAACACACCACCTTCCTATACTCAGCCAGAAAGAATTAGAAATTCTGAATAGATCTATATCAAGCACTGAAATCACATCAAATATATGAAATCTCCCCTGCAAAAAAGTCCAGAACATGATGACTTCACACCAGAATTCTACAAAATTTTAAAGAAAAACTAGTACCTATATTATATGACTTTTTCCAAAACACAGAAAAAGAAGGAATACTTCTCAACACATTCTATGAAGTGAATATCAACCTGATTCCCAAACCAGGAAAAGACTCAACAAAGAAACAAAACTATAGACCAAAATCATTAAAGATGATTGATGCAAAAATATTGAATAAGATCCTAGGAAACAGAATGTAACAACACATAAAAAATGATACACTTAATCAAGTTGGCTTTATCCCCAGTTTACAAGGTTAGTTCAATGTACATAAATCTATAAATATAATAGATCACATAAATAAAATTAAAAAACAAAGACCATTTGATTCTCTCAATTGATGCAGAAAAAGCTTTTAACAATATCCAGCATCTTTTCATGATCAGAACACTTAAGAAAATAAGTTTACAGGAGTCATTTCTGAAACTGATAGAGGCCATACAGCAAACCCACAGCCAAAATCCTATTGAATGGAGTAAAATTGAAAATATTTCTATACAGATCTGGAAGTAGACAAGGATGCCCATTGTCTCTACAGCTATTCACCATAGTAATGGATGTCCTACCCATTGAAATCAGGCAAGAAAAGGGGATTAAGGGTATCCAAATGGGGTCGGAGGAGATTAAAATTGCACTCTTCAAGGATGATATGATCCTATAACTGGAAAAACCCCAGGAACTCAGCTACAACACTCTTAGAATTGATCATGGAATACAGCAATGTCTCAGGATACAAAATCAATACTTAGAAATCACTAGCTTTTATATATACCAAACATAGTCAAGCTGAAAAAAAAATCAAGGATGCTATCCTTTTTATAGTAGTATTAAAGAAGATGAAATATCTGGGAAGTTACCTAACAAAGGATGTGAAAAAAATCTTTATAAAGAGAATTATTAAACTCTGAGATAAGAAATAGCTGAAGATGTTAACAAATTTAAAAACAAACCATGTTCATGGTTGAGAATATTCAACATTGTTAAAATGTCCATACTACCCAAAACAATTTACAAATTTAATTAAATCCCTATTAAATCACCATTATCATACTTTAAAGAGCTTGAAAAAATAGTACTTCAGTTTATATGGAATGAGAAAAAACCTTGAATAGACAAGATATTACTTGCAAATAAAAACAAATCAGGAGGTATTACATTATCAGACTTCAGCCTATAGTATAAATCTATAGTGATCAAAACAGAATGGTACAAAAATAGAGAGGTGGATTTATGGAACAGTATAAAGAACCAAGATATGTATCCAGCCACTTATCATCATTTGATCTTTGATAAGCCTATCATTGGGGGAAGGCTTCCCTATTTAACAAATAGGACTGGGTGAACTGGTTGGTGACCTGTAGAAGAATCCCTCATCTCTCACCATCAATCAAGAAAAATTGATTCTCACTGGATAAAATATTTAAACTTAAGACACTAAACAATAAAAATACTACAAGAGAGTGCAGAGAAAAAGTATGAAGAAATTGACCTGGGAGAATATTTTATGAGGAGGAACCCTTGGCAACTGAAACAGCACCAAAAATATATTACTGGGATCTAATCAAACTAAAAAGCTTCTGCACAGCTAAGCGCACAGTAAGTAAAGCAAATAGACAGCCTTCAGAATGGGAGAAGGTTTAAGCAGGTTATACTTCCCACATAGGTCTGATAACTTGAATCCACAGATAACTCTAATAAGAAAGAAGAAACAGTAAGAAAAGAACAAATAACCCCTTTTATATGTGGGCAAGCGACTTGAAAAGAAACTCCGTAGAAGAGAAGTTTGGTCTCTTTCATGGTCTACAAACAGATGAAAAAATGCTCATCATCTTTAATTATCAGAGAAATACAAATCAAAACGTCTTTGAGATATCATCTAGCTTCAGTAAGTTTAGCCCACATCACAAAGCCCCAACATTATAGATCTTGGCATGGATGTGGAGAGAAGGGCATGCATGTCTCTACAGCCCTTTTGGAAAGAAGTTTGGAGAACACTCAAGGAACTAAAGGTATACCTACTATTTGATCCTGCTATTCCTCTACTTGGTATATACCCAGATGATCAAAAATAATTTTACAAGAAAGACATTTGTACTAGAATGTTTATTACAGTCCGGTTCATAATTTCCAAGTCATGGAAGCAGCTCAAGTTCCCATTGACCCATGAATGTATTAAAAAATTGTGCTGTATGTATACCATGCAATACTATGCAGCCATAAAAAGATGGGGATTTCACATCTTTTATGTTTACCTGGATGGAGCTAGAACATACTCTTCTTAGTAAAGTATCCCAAGAATGGACAAAAAGTGTCCAGTGTACTCAATACAACTATGAAATCAATATATAATCACCTACACATTCATATGAATGGTAAAACATAATTATAGTCCAGAAGGAAGGAGTGGAGAAGGCCAGGAAGAGGGAGGGTATTTGGTGGGACTTCACCTAATGTGCATAATGCAATGGTATATTTCAAAACAATTATGAGTAGAGTATAAATATCTTATCACAGTAATTAAGTAAGCAAGGAGATGGTTATGTTAATCAGTTTGACATAAGAATGCCAAATTGTGTATCAAATCAGCACATTATACCTCACAAATGCATTAATGTACACAGTTATTTAATAAAGGAAAAAATAAATATTTACATTAAAAATAAATAAATAAATAAATCATGCCAGGTCAGATCATGTGATTGGGTTATATATCTAAATTCTTTTTTTTGAGACAGAGCCTCAAGCTGTCCCCCTGGGCTCAAGCGAGTCTCCTGCCTTCGCCTCCCAAGTAGCTGGGACCACAGGCGCCAGCCACAACGCCCGGTTGCAGCCATCATTGTTGTTTAGTGGGCCGGGCTGTGGATTCGAACCTGCCACCTTAGGTGTACGTGGCTGGTGCCTTAGCCGATTGAACCACAGGCACCAAGCCATATATCTAAATTCTTAAGAGTATTTTGTGGGATCTGTGGAGAACAACCCTAGTTTTTGACTTATGTGGGACAGGTCTGAGAGAGAAAAGGAGAAATGAACCCTGATGACAACTTCCATTGCTGCAACCTCTCAGAGGGGATATAGAGGTCATAGTCTGGAATTGGATGTTCCAAAGGTGGCTAGATCTAATATGAGGAGGGGAATTTCAGTTTCCCATTTCTCCTTCCCTGCCTGGGTCTGATGTTTCCTTCCCCATCACCCAGAGACACCATCTTTTCTTTTTTGCCCACATGTTGCTGAAAGATGGTGGGGGGTTGTGGAGAGAGGGGTGATGAGGTGGAATTCTGTGGGTAGGGAAGAGGTTGTGGGTGGGGTTGTGGGAAGGGGAAGAAGAGGGAGGGTTTTATTTTGGGCTGAAGGAAGACATTTGAGATTCAGGGGGCTCTTCAGGGGGCTGATTTGTCTAGGCA
Organism: Galagoides demidoff; assembly: GCA_963574575.1. Lineage (NCBI taxonomy): Eukaryota > Metazoa > Chordata > Mammalia > Primates > Galagidae > Galagoides > Galagoides demidoff. The sequence goes on along the minus strand of CAUYQV010162399.1, from coordinate 38,806 downwards.
AGGAAAATATAAAAGGGTTCACAAGCCAAACACAAAGAATGAATGTTTAGTAGGAGGAGGAAGGCCTGGATGTAGGAGATCTCCAACCATTTGCCAGTCTCCAGCAGTTATTGTTGAGGTCAGAGAAGATAAAAAGGTCAAAGGTGCCATTCCCAGGCCATTGTGAACCATAGATTAATTTGGGGCAGGAGTCAGAGTCCTCCATCCATTTCCCTTCCTCTAGACAGAATCATAGTCTATGCAGTTGAGTCTGATGGGTGTGCATCTCAGCCCCCCAGGGGAGTTTTTCCCAGTCCCAGGGTCTTGGCACCAAAATGAGAGGTTAAGGACTGAAAATGAGAGATTATTCTGAGATCTGAACTAAAGGAATCAGAGTTCAGGTTCTTTGTGGGCAATGCAGTCCTTATTCCACTATGGTATGAGAGAGAGCTGAGTCAGAGAAAGAAGACAGCACATGGGTTAGGGTGGATAGTAATATAAAAGTTGAGAGGGGTAGGAATTGGTGTATTTGTTAATTCCTGGGTGGGGTATTCATGCAGTCATTCCTTCCTGGACTTGATATTCTATTTGGGTCCCTACATTCGGCCCTATAATAAGTTAAAACCACTGAGCTAAACCAGTGAGTATTGCCCCCATCCTAAGGTCTCAAACTTGCAGATGCTGACATGAGTGTGAAGAAAGGGGCATCATTAATGGGATTGAAAAGTAGTACAACTTCTGTTATGGTTTGTTGCATGCTGTATGGATCTCTGGGAGAAACCTGTCCTTTTTCCCTTGGTTGGTTCCTTGAAAGATCAACTCACAATTATGGTAGATAAGAGAATGGCTTACTTCCAAATACCATGTGCACGGGGGGGGGGACCCCTATGAATGATGACCCAGTGTTTCAGTGATGTTCAGAGACTTTTGTAGATGCTTTTTAGAAGGGAGAGGGGAGAATGTGGAAGGCATACAAACTGCAAATGGTTGCTAGTGGGGATGTAAATGGAAAACAAATTTATTTGTAGATTAACCTAAGTCTCCTGCTTCAAATGACCTTAGGGGCAGGTCTATTAGCATGTAATGAGGAAGTCAGCTGTCCCTTTTGATTCTCAATTAGGTTACTCAGATTTTATATAGATAGAGGAAAGGCCTTATTAAGTGCTCCTGATCATGAATGGCCTTTAATTCAAAATAATCTTTATACCAAGGAGTCATATTTTGGAGCAAATTTTTCTTAGCTCCTTCAATGCAAACCCCAACCTGGTTTGAATGCTAACTGGGAAAACAACACTGAAAATAATTGATGCCAATTTAAGAATATACAAAATCTAAAAATGCCGAGAGATGGCTTACATTAACTCAGGCTGAGTAGACCAAGAAAATGCAGCCCCTTTCTGGCTTCTTCAAAGGCGTTTATTAATTTCTAACAAAGGTGAATATGCAAAAGATAGGTTGAAAGAATCTTAAGTTGCTAGGAAAACTGGATAAAGAGAAAGTCAGGGTAAGCTTCAGGGAGCTGATAAATAGCCTGTGGTGTTTGTAAATAGAAGGGGAGGGAGAAGCTAATTCTATTCAGGTAGAAGTAAACCAGGTTTCCTAATTTAACTACATATTCAAAGAATTTATTCCTTCCTATATGTTGATTCTTGAATGCATAGGCCTAGTCCAGTCAGGACTGTCCAGGTACCTTGGAGTTCTTTTCCTCTTCTATGGGTTTGAAGAACCCTCAGGGATTGTCTGCTTGCAGGTGTTTCCCTAGATATCCCAGAGTTGAATTGGGGTACTCTGCTGAGGAGTCAACTTATCTACCTCCTACAGACTTCTATGGAAGGAAGTATGGATACTCCTCAAAGAACTACAAGTAGACTTTCCATTTGATCCTGCATTCTCATTGCAAAACATCTACCCACAAGAAAAAAAAAATTTTTACCAGGGTGGCACCTATGGCTCAAAGGAGTAGGGTGCCATCTCCATATGCTGGAGGTGGCGGGTTCAAACCCAGCGCCAGCCAAAAACTGCAAAATAATAATAATAATAATAATTTTACCATAAGGACATTTGCATCAAATGTTCATCATAGCTCAATTCATAATCACAAATATGTGTAAGTAATCCAAGTGACCAAGCTATGAATAAGTTAATAAACTCTGGTATATATTTATCATAGAATAATATTCAGCCATAAAAAAGATGAGCATTTGTGTCTTTTGTATTTACCTAGAAGGATTTGGGGAATCTTCTAGGTACAGTATCTATCACAAGAATGAAAAATCAAGCATCACAGGTACTCACTACTGGGCTTAAACTAGTATATTAATAGCTACAGACCTACAGGAAAGTAAAACTCAATTAAATTCAAGAAGTGGGGAGATGGGCTTGGTAAATTCTCATCTAATGTGTTCAGTCATATGTATATTTCACACTTCCTTTGTGAAGGACACAATGATATCGTAGGCTTTACCTTACAAACAGAAGCAGTGCAATCTAATTACATGTACCCGCATATAAATATGAATTTTTAAAGAATAATACAGGGGTATTTACATTTTCATTGCATCATTTGCTTTTGTACATTTAAATTCAAAGTTATAATTGTGCCCTTCCCCCAGAATGTGTGCATATAACCAGTATAGGTTGAATTAACCTACCCCTTCTCTTCTCCACCTTCCCAGTTAACTGATTTCTATTGAGTTTTACTGTCATTTGTGCACTGAAATGTTAATGTACTAGTTTCAATTTAGTATCGAGTGGATGTTGTTTGTTTTCCCATTCTTATGATATTTCAATTAGAGGATTTGTTTCCCATTCCATCCCATTTGTTATGAAAGACACTAGATCACCATTTTTATGTGACTGAGTAGTACTCCATGGTATCCATATACCACATTTTATTAATCCACTGAGGTGTAAATTTGCAGTTAGGCTGTTTGCATATCTTTACCATTGTGAACTGTGCTGTTATAAAAATTCAATTTTAAGTGTCTTTTTAATCAAATGTTTTTTCCCCTTTTGGTAAATAGTACTGGGATTGCTGGATCAACAGGTAGGTCAACTTTTAGTTCTTTGAGGAATCTCCATAGTATCTGCCATAGGTAGATATTCCTTTCTCTCCACATCCATGTTAGAATCTGTTGCTTTGGGACTTTTTGACACAGCCATTCTCTTTGGTGATAATTAATATGTCATTGTGATTTCAATGTAATTTTTAAATTGTGGAAACTCAAGGGTATGAATAAAAAAGTTTGATAGTTAAAAATAGTAATGAATATCATAAACAACTATATAAAACAAAATATGATAAATCATTGGAGATTCGGAATATGAGAAAGTACTTCAGCTATTAATTTGTGTCAAGAAAAGTGTTTCTCAACAGGTTAAATTCATGCTGAAATCTGAAAGTTGAGAAAAATTGTAATCAAAACATTGAGCTGAAGAGTATTTCAGAAAGTTGGAACAACAGGTAATTTATTGTAAATATCTTTAAAAAAGAATTTTGATCTTTAAAGAAACAAAAAGAAACCAAGATATCTATAACATAGTAATTTGTATTAATTTATTCATACAAGTAACACATTTATTTTTTATTCTTTTAAGATTGGAAAAAAACATTATTTATAAGACTAAAATCCCCATTGAACAATATGAAATAATTTTTCATATTCTCTAGAATTTTGACTCCTATTACTCTTTAGTATGAATCTCTCTACCTTTTATCTAACATAAATATCTGTAAGTAAAAACTGTGTTTAATATAATGAACAAATGACAACATGTCACTTCCATATCTGAGTGAAAAGAAAGGAAAATATATAACAGTTAATGAACCTTAAACATTTCTTTTTCCTATTGGAAAAATAAAAGAATACGAAAATAAATAACTAAGCCATGTGATCTTACATATCCCAAACTCATAAATTTCACAAGGAAAAAACGACAAATAAGATAGGCAAATTGTTTTCTATAGAAAAAAAATGGAATATATTTATATATATCACTGATATAATTTTATATGGATTAATATGAGGGTGCAAATGATCAGGCTACATGGTTTGCATTCCCAAAGTAACGTTCAAGTTGTAGATAAGCCCCCCACCAATTGGGTATTACATATAACCCTACATTATGACTATCCTGTGAGAGCTTAACAATCACCCTCCCTCCGTCGTTTTTACCTTTCCCTCTTCCTCCCAGTTCCTACTTGAATATACTTGTGCTTTTCTCTATTGTGGGTGTATAGTCATTTTTCTATTTATTTCATATTGTTATTGAGTACATTAGATACTTGGTTTTCCATTCTTGTGATACTATACTAAGCAGAATGTCCCAACAATTACCCTCCCTCCATCCATCCTCCCCTCTCCCCTCCCCTCCCTATGCCCTTTCCCCATATTTTCTTTGAGATATCATCTAACTCTAGTAAGATTAGCCCATATGACAAAATCCCAAAATTAGACATGCTGGGGTGGATGTGGAGAAAAGGGAACACTTCTACACTGCTGGTGGGAATGCAAACTAATATGTCCCTTTTGGAAAGATGTTTGTAGAATACTTAGAGAACTAAAAATAGACCCGCCCTTTGATCCTACAATTCTTCTTCTAGTTATATATCTAGAAGACCAAAAATCACACTATGACAAAGATATTTGTACCAGAATGTTTATTGCATCCCAATTCATAATTGCTAAGTCATGGAAGAATCCCAAGTGCCCATTGATCCACGAGTGGATCAATAAATTGTGGTATATGTACACCATGGAATACTATGCAGCCTTAAAGAAAGATGGAAACCACCTCCTTCATGTTTACATGGATGGAACTGGAACATATTCTTCTTAGCAAAGTATCTCAAGAATGGAAGAAAAAGTATCCAATGTACTCAGCCCTACTAGGAAACTAATTTATAGCTTTCATAGGAAAGCTATAACTCAATTATAGCCCGAAAATATGGGGGGAGGGGATGGGACGGGGGAGGATGAGTGGAAGGAGGGTGATTGGTGGGATCATGTCTATGGTTCATCTTATAGCTTTCATATGAAAACAAATGTCCTTTATCTCTTTCAGAATTCTCCATAATTTTTTCTGTAAAGGCTATATTTGTTTGCAATTCCACCAGCAGTGCAAAAGTGTTCCCTTCTCTCCAAATCAATGCAAATGTCTGCAGCTTTTGGTTTTGTGATGTGTTCTAATCTAACTAGGGTTGGATGAGATCTCAGAGTAGTTTTAATTTGCATTTCTCTGGTGATTAGGGAGATGAGCACTTTTTCATTTGTTTGTTGGTAATTTGTCACAAATTTTAGTTCAAGTCTCTTGTGCACTAATAAATGGGATTTTGTGCTCTTTTCTTATTGATTAACTTTAGTTCTGTGTAGATTCTAGTTATCAGTTTTGCCAGATTCATTGTATCTTCCATTCTGAAGGTTGTCTGTTTGCTTCAGTTGTTGTCCTCTTCGCACTGCAAAAGCTTTTTAGCTTGATCTTGTCTAATTTATTTATATTTGCTGTTGCTCTAATTGCCAAGGTAATATTCTTCATAGAAATTTTCTCAGTTTGATAACATCTAGATTTTTTTCCCATGGTTTCTACTAGGGTATATTTATTGTCTTGCTTCTTATATTTCTACCTTTTATTCATCAGAAATCAATTTTTGTAAGTGTAACAGGTGCAGCTTCAGTTTCAGTTTTTTTCATGTGCAAAAACTAGTTCTCTGTGTACCATTTGTTGAGTAGGTGTTCTTTACCCTATTGTATGCTTTTGGTTTGTTTATAAAAGAGCAGATGGTGGTTAGAGGCTGGTTTTGTTAAAGCTCTTTTAGAATTTACAGCTCTTTTAGAATTTACCCAGCAGGTTTTCCAATCTCTACCAGAAGGACGCCACTGAGAAACCACCAGGGACACATGTAAAAGCAAAGGAGCATCTTTATTTTCAAACATATGCTCAGGTCACACCTCTGGACAGCATGAACGGCATGACTGCAGAGGCAATCCCATTACAGAAGCAAAGGTGGTGTTTATACATTCTAGGGGTGACAGTGACTGGGTGATTGGTTCATTTTGGATCTAGTTGGGGATTGGTTATTAAGTCAATCCTGTCAGGGATTGGTTAGAACTGAATCCCAGACAGGATTGGTTGGGGCTGAGGCTCCTTTTCTGAGAAGGGCAGTGGCTCAGCATTTTCTAAGTTCTCTGTCTGTTTCTGATAAGGGGGCTCCACCCAGGTTGGCTGTCCCCTCTCTGGGTGGTTCTGCTTGTGGTTTTTCTCTGTATTGGGCCTGGGGCTCATTGTAGGGCCTACTTACAAAATGGAGTATCTGCTGTCTCTTCAGTTTTATGTGTTTTTTTTTTAGATATATGTCTCTATTTATGTGACAATATTATCTCCCCAATTAACACTGTGGGCTTGGGGTGTAACCTGATATCTGGTAGAATGATATCTACAGATTTGTTTTTATTACCAAGAATTTCCCTGGCTATACTTTTCTTTTTGAGGGGGTCTGGTTATGTAGAAATAAAGTGTTATCTTTTTCAAATTCTTCATTGTATGTTTTTGGTATTTTAAAGGGGATTACATTAAATTTATAAATTTCTTTGGTTAATGTAGACACTTTAGCAATGTTTATTCTTATCAGCCAAGAGAATGGCATGTTCATCTATTTGTCAAAGTTTCTGCTATTTCTTTTCTCAGAATTTCATAGTTCTATCTGTGGAGACCTTTCACCTCCATTGTTAGATATATTCCCAGATATTTCATTTTCTTTGAAGCTACTGTGAATGGTATTCTGTCCTTGATTTGTTTCTCAGCTTGATTGTTATTGGTGTAATCAAAGGCTATTTATTTGTGCATATTCATTTTATACCCTGCAATATTACTGCTTTTCTTGATTGTTTCCCGAAATCTTGTGGTTAAGTCTCTGGGATTTTCTGGGTATAAGATCATATCATTAGCAAAGACTGAGAATTTGGCCTCCTCTAGCCTCATTGTAATGTCCTTAATGTTCATATCTTACCTGAATGCATGGCTAGAACTTTCAATACTATGTTGAATAATAGTGGTGGTAGTGAACATTCTTCTTTGTTTCTGATTATAAAGGGAATTATTTCAGTTTTACTTTATTCAGTATGATTTTGTTTATGGGTTTGTCATAGATGGCTTCTATCAGTTTAACAAATGTCCCATCTATGCCTAATTTCTTAAGTGCTTTTATCAAGAAAGGATGATGAAGTTTATCAATGGCTGTTTCTGCATGCATCGAGAGGATCATATAGTGTGTGTTTTTGCTTCTAATTATGTGGTGAATTACATTTATAGATTTTCTTATGTTAAACCACACTTGCATTCCTGGGATAAAACCCACTTGACCATAACATATCATTATTTTGATATGTAGCTGTATTGTATTAGTTAGGATTTTGTTGAGTATTTCTCCATCAGTATTCACTATGGAAATTGGTCTCTAAATATTCTTTTAGGTGGGCCCTTTCCTGATTTTGGTATTAAGGTGATGTTTGCCTCATATAATGTATTGGGTAGGATTCCTGTATTTTTAAAGTTTTGGAAGAGTTTTTATAGTATAAGTACCAACTCTTCTTTTAATATGTGAGAGATTTCTAATATTAAGCCATTTAATCCAGCGCTATTTTGGGGAAGGGAGTATATTTATTGTTTCTTCAATTTCAGTGCTCAAAATTGGTATGTTCAAGAGATATGTTTTTCTGTTGATATGTAGGACAGTTGCGCGACTCCATGTAATGATGCATTTTCTCCACATTGTCAAATTTTTGGATATAAATTTTTTGTAATAATCAAAGATGATTGCTTGTATTTATGTGGTATCTGTTGTTTTTTTCCCCTTTTTTGTTTCTGATTGAGGATATTTGATATCATACTTTCCCGTTTCTAGCTTCTCTGGCCAAAAGTTTATCAATATTGTTTTTCTTTTCAAAGTAGCAGGTTTTTGTTTTGTTAATTTACTGAATGATTTTTATGTTTTCAATTTTGTTTATTTCTGATTTAATTTTGGTTATTTCTTTTCTTCTGTTATGTTTGGGATTGTATTGGTCTTCCTTTTCCAATGTCTTTAGTGCTTCATTAGGTTGTTTACGTGCGCTCTTTCTGTTTTTTCTTTTTGGATATGGGCAGGGCATCTAATGCAACAAATACTTCTCTTAGAACTGCATTTTCAATATCTCACAGATTTTTGTAGCCTGTGGCTTCACTGTAGTTATGTTCAAGTAATCTAATGATTTTCTTCTTTACTTCCCTTTTGACATAGCTGTCATTCAGTGTAAGGTCGTTTGGTTCCCATGATTTTGAATAGGGATAAATGTTTTTATTTGAGTTGATTTTCACCCTTGTCAGTTTTTGGTCTGAAAAAATAAAAGGCATAATTTCAATTCTTTTAATTTTGTTGATGTTTGATTTGTGTCCTAGAATATATGATCATTTTGGTGATATAATCCATAAGATGACAAGAAAAATGTACACTTGTTAGCTTTGCTGTGGTATGCTCAGTATATATCTATTCAGCACAATTGATCTAGAGTACATTTAACTTCATTGCCTCTTTGTTTAGTTTCTGTTTAGATATCTGTCCAGTTCTGTCAGAGGGCTGTTGGTGTCCCTGGCTATTATGGTATTTTAGAATATCATATTGTTCAAACCAGTTAGGGTTTGTTTAGTAAATCTAGGAGCATATGATTTTGGTGCCTATATATTTAAAATTGAAATGTTCTCTTGTTGTATTGTTACCTTGAACAGTGTATAGTAACCATCTTTGTCTTTCTTAACTTTTGTTTCTTTAAATCTACTTATATCTGAAAATAGAATTGTGAACTCTCTTTTATTCCAGTTTCTATTTGTCTGAAATATTGATTTCCAACCCTTCACCCTGAGTGCTGTCTTGTCCTTAGTGGTAGGATGTGTTTCTAGGAGAATACAAATAGATGGCTTGTGCTTTTTTGTCCAACCAGCTGTGCCTACCTCTTCAGTGGAGAATTAAAGCCATTTACTTGTTTTGAGATAATTTATAAGTATTATGGAGTTCTGGTCATTTTATTTGGTCGAGATCCACTCTTCATTTTATTTATTGTACCATTGTGGAAGCTAGGTTTTGTCATTTAATTTTTGGATGTCTGCTTTGCTAAAGATCCATTTTTATGGTAATTATGAAGAATAGGTCTGAGTACTTCCTGCAGATCTGGTATTCTGGCAAGTTTCCTCAATATTTGCATGTCAGTCAAAGATTTGGTTTCTTCCTTTAATATTAAGTTTGTCAGGATACAAAATCCTGGGCCGAAAGTTGTTTTGTTTAGGAAGATTAAGTGTAGAGGATCACCGTTTTCTGGCTTATAAAGTTTCAGCTGAAATGTCTGCTGTCACCCTGATGAACTTGCCACATAGGTCAGTTGGTGTTTATTCCTTGCTGCCAGCATGATTTTCTCTTCCATTTTGATGCTGAGAGTTTCATTTCAATGTGTCTAAGAGATGCTGTGTGTATATTATGATGAACCAGGGTTTGATATCCATCTCTAAAACAAGTGTTTGTAATTGCTGGTGATGGTTGGGAAATTTTCAGTTATGATGTTCTGCAATAAGGCTTTCATACCTTCGGGTCTCTTTTCTTCTCCTTCAGAGATAACTATAATTTTTACATTTGTATGCTTCATGAAGTCCCATAGTTTTCTAAGAAATTGCTTTGCTTTTACTGTATTCTTTTCTGCTCCTTTAAATGCTTGCATTAGCACAAAGACCTTATCTTTGAGCTCTGAGATGGTTTCTTCTTTGTGGTTTAATCTGCTATTGATACTTTCTACAGCATCTTTAAGTTTCCTGAATGACTCCTTCAATCCTTTAAGCTTCATTATATTATTCCTATCATTATATTATTTCTAATTTCATCATGTCTTTCATTCATTTCTTGCATTGATTTTTGAATTTCCCTTTGGTTGTTACCCACTTTCCCTTTAATTCCCTTCATCATTTTTGCTATTCATAATCTTAGTTCCCTTTCTGCCATTTACATATTTTTTATAAGTGAGATCATCTGTGGTAGCTGCCTAATGGTACCTTGGGTAAATTTATCTGCTCTGTTTTTTTATGTTGCCAGAATATTTTGTTGGTTCCTCCTCATGTGTGTTTTCTTCTTATTTACTTCCTTCCCTTGACTTGTTATCTCCTTTCCTTCTTTTCCTTAAAATTCCTTGTTACTGTACCTGGTTGCTGATGTGTCCTCTTGGTACAGGAATGTAAAGGAATAAAGAGAGTGAGATGGTAGTAAAAAGAGAAATAAATACAGAATGAAAAAAACAACAACAACAAAAATAATAATAAAAGAAGATAAGAAAGATGGAAATTAAGAAATGGTAATAATATGGTGTTTGTCAGGTCATGGTAACCCGCAACCAGGATCACAGTACTCTGGGGGGCTGGGGAAGGATGAGCCCCCAATACCATGTGCTTCTCACTGTACTTATAAAGAGAAAGAACCTTTTGGCTTCTTGGCGTCCCTCACTGTCTCAGTGTGCCCTGGAAATGTTGCCCTTTTGCAGGACAGACCAGCAAAAACATCTGGAGACCTCCTACCTAGATCACATGAATAGTAGTCCGTTGGGAGATATCTCCAGCCATGATCTTTGATATAATTTTATTAACACAATTTTCTAACCTTGAATGAATTTATGGATTTTGACTTTCATCATAAGTTACTTCTAATTTTACAAATATAAAACCAATCTGCTATAAGTCTAATAATGAATGGATGCAACACTGTATATGAAGTAATAGCTAGTCAAAAACAACCTCTCAATTTAATCGTTTGCTTAAAATACAATGTATTAGAAATATTTTCAAGATAACGGATCTCATAATCGTACTAGGGCACTGTGATCAAAAAATGCATAATGTAGGCCCCTTTTGTGGAATAAACAGGAAAAGAGAAAAAGCTTATGTGTGGAAGAGGAAGAAGAGACATGAAGACATCTATAAATTTAGAGAATTAAACAAAGACCACATGATCATCTCAATAGATTCTGAAAAGGCATTCAAAAAAATTAAGACCAGTATCATGATAAAAACCCTCAACAAAGTAGTCATAGGAGGAGCATATCTCAAAATTATAAAAGCCATATATGACAAACCTATCACCAACATTATACTGAATGGGGAAAGTTGAAAGGATTTCCCCTAAGAACTGTAACAAGACAATGCTGTAACTGTCAACACTTGTATTTAACATAGAACTAGAAGTTCAAGCTAGAGAAATCAGACATGAAAAAAAATTAAGGGCACACAAGTCAAGAAAGAAAAGGTCAAACTGTCCATGTTTGTTCTTGATGTAATCTTATATCTGCAAAATACTAAATACTCGACCAAAAGTCTCATAAAATCAATAAATTCATTCAGGAAATCACAGGTTATGAAACCAATTTACACCAATCAGTAGCATTTCTACATGATAGTAACAGTTGAGAGTCAACTGAAGGACTCAATGTAATGTACAATAGCTTTAAAAGAAAAAGCTTAGAAATAATGTTCAATCAAGAAGGTGAAAGATATTTAGAAGGATAACTACAAAACATTCAGAAAGATATTTTAGAAGTCAGAAACAAATGGAAAAAAATTTCATACTCATGAGTTGGTGGAATCAATATTACTAAAATTTCTATATTGCTCAAAGTAACTTACAGATTTAATAAATTCCAATAAAAATACATACATGTTATTTCACAGGTCTAGAGATAAATATTCCAAAGCTCTATTTAAAACTTCCCCCCAAAAAAGCATTAATAGCAAAATCAATCTAAAGAAAAAACAAATGGAAGCATTACATTACCTAGGTTCAAATATACTACAAGTCTACATAACCAAGAGTATTACACTGGTGCAAAAGTGGAGACATATATCCATTGAATATAATACAGAACTCAGAAAGAAAGCCATATAACTATGAAACTGACCTTTAACAAAACAGCAATATAAACTATGAAAAGAGGTCCTAATAAGTAAATGGCACTGGGAAAATTGGATATCTATACGAGAAAGAATAAAACGAGACTGCCCTTATATCTCATTATATGCAAACATTAACTAAAGATGAATAAAATAATGAAAAGTAAGCTATAAAATCACAAAAATTGTAGATGAAAATACAGAAAAAACTCTCCTAGACATTGTCTAGGCCAAGAATTTATGGTTATCATCCTAAAAGCAAATAAATGCCACAACAAAAATAAATCAATGAAACAATTAATTTTAAAAGCTACTGAGGGGAATGGGGGTGGAGGTAAGATGGTGGACTGCAGCAAGCTTTCCATAGAGGCTCCCGTCCAGAAGGAGAGTTAAAAGACAGAAGTTTAGCAAATAAGCTGATGGTTTAGAGCTGAGCCAAGAAAGAAGTTTAAAGAATAAATATCAATACTGCTGAGGTTAGCTGTGACCCCAAAGATACAAATAAAAGGTACTGAATCTATCGCCAAGTGGACCGGAGTCCCCTCCCACATGAAATGGGTTGCAGTAAACTCCATACAAACAAGTGAGCAGAGTTCAAACATCCTCCCATTCCATCCCATGGGAGAGACCCCTTAAAAACTGGACTTCCTCCCTGTACTAGGGTGCCATGGCACTCTCTTGCCAGTCATACAACTTTATAAAACTGTATATATTCTCTACCTGCAACTCTGAACTCCCAGTAGTACCCTCCACTCTCACCCTGAAGTCTGGAAGCCTGTCCCCCATGGAGTCCAGATTCTTGGGAATTTTCTCAAGAAGTGTGGACACAGGAAGGGCCCTTGCTTCCCTGTGCTGATTCTGTGGCACAGGAGTAAGGATATGATGGTCAGCTGAGAGGAAACCATACAAGAGTGGCAGCAGTGCCCCCCAGGCACAGAACTCATGCCCCTGGGGCTATCCCAGACAGACACACCCTATCTCTCTGGGCAACCAGAGGAAGCCAGGCACTTTCTCCGGTGGCAGCCACTGGCAGAATGAATCTTCCTGTGAGTAAAGAAAAGGTGGCCTCAGGTAGTAGCAGCTTGGGTGGAGCTTGGGAATAGAATATGTGTACACAGAGCCTGCAGACTCCCAGGGCAGTGCTGAGCCAGAGGACTGCTTTACTGAGGCTAAGAGCACCCAGCCCTCAGGGGATCATATCTGAGACAAAGGCAGGCAGGCAGAGGCTGGAAATGACAGCTTAGTGTGAGCTCTAATTGCTTGCCACTGCCTGGAACTGAATCATGGTTTCTGTCACCTCAAGCAGCATCTGATATCCAGGACAGAAATAAACTCTAGAAGTTGTGTTGTTCTGCCAACAACATCAATCAGGGGCAGGGCTAGACTAAGTGAACTGCCACAGCCTCTATTAAGCAACTGAGGTTGTCAGGCCTCACCTGCCCCTGTTGGATAGTGGCCGAGAACAGCAACCTTGCTGAGGAGACATAGTCTCCCTCTGACTCAGGCAGGTGTAAACCCCTAGGGCATCTGCTCATTGGGGGTAACTGGGTCACAGCCCTATGGGGATACCAGTGAATGGGTGTGACAGAGATGCAAGGTGGGTAAGGAGGCATCAACTTTCCCAGACTAATTTATTTGCTGGGTTGGTCCTTCTGACTTCGTGGAGCACCGGAGCCAGTCATACCTGAGCTGCCAGCATACCCCTGCTATCTAGTTGTCAGAGACCTTTTGAACTCCCCCACCTGAGTCCAGTGCTAACTGGGAAAATTGATTTGAACCTCTTGAACTGGGCCAATTTCTCAAGGACTATCCAAAGTGGTACCCTGGGTGTATGGTTATGGGAAGGTGTAATTTTCCCTTTCCAATTATTGCCTGTAGGGAGCGGGGTGACTTGTTAGTGTTTATCCACAGCTGAGACTTCAACCCAGAGTAGCTGATTTACTAGGTTATAACAGAGACCAGCTGAAAACAAGATAGAATGAATTAGTCCCACAAACTAAGGAAGCCCCCAGTTTCTCAGGCCATAGCACTGTATAGGTCCTTGTCAAAGCTCTAGGAGAAAAGGTACAGACAAGTCCCAGCCATTGGGCAAAGGGCTTGTTAATCACTACTCCTGGAGCCCCCAACCCACTTTCTCCTTACCTGCTCATCTAGCCAGATGGCGTAAATTAAGCATGGGGTGGAATCAGTAGAAAAACTCCAGTAACATGAATAACCAGAGTAGATCAAACCCCCCCCCCCGAAGGATATGGCAGATGAAACTGAAGATCCCATCCATAAACATATGGCTGAAATGTCAGAAATCGAGTTCAGAGTCTGGATAGCCAATAAGATTAACAGAATGGAGGAAAGGAGGGAATCAGAATTTCAAATGATTCAAAAGACATCTCAAGAATTCAATGATTTCAAATATAAAATGACAAAATAATTGGACATTGGACAATTGGACATTGAGGCAAGACTTTGCAGCCATCAAAGATCTGAAAAATATGGTAGAATCTCTCACTAAAATAATGGAGCAGGCAGAAAAAGGATCTCTAACATTGAAGACAAAGCTTTTGAATGTGCCCAAGCACTCAAAGAGGAAGAGAAATGGTGAGCAAAAACTAATCATTCTCTCAGAGACCTCTGGGATAATTCGAAGAAAACTAACATGTGCCTTATAGGAATCCCTGAAGATGACAAAGCTGCTTCCCAAAACACAGAGACTCTTCTTCATGAAATTATGAAAGAAAACTTTCCAGATATGCTGAGAGATTCTGAAATTCAGATAACAGACAGTTTCAGAACCCTAGCATGACTCAACCTGAATAAGACATCCTCCAGGCACATCATAATTAACTTCACAAAAATTAATATGAAAGAGAAAATTTTAAAAGTAGCCATACATAAGAAAACTATAACCTACAAGGGAAAGAATATTAGAATGACTGCAGATCTCTCTGCTGAAACGTTTCAGGCTAGAAGAGGGTGGTCATCGACTTTTAATCTCCTAAAACAAAACAGCCTTGAACCCAGGATCCTGTATCCAGCTAAACTGAGTTTTGTCTATGATGGAGAAATTAAATACTTTAATGACATTCAGATGTTGAATAAATTTGCCATAACTAAACCAGCTCTCCAGAATATTCTCAGACCTATCCACCATAATGACCAGTGCAATCCTCCACCACAAAAGTAAACTCACTCAGAAACTTTTGATCTAATTCCAACTTCCATAGTGGTGAAAGGATTAAAAATGACCCCTGGACTTTTGAAAAACTTGATATCCAAAATTTTACCAGGCTTATCAATATTCTCAATTAATGTGAATGGCTTAAATTGTCCTCTAAAAAGCACAGGTTGGCTGACTGGATCTAAAAATTCAGGCCAGATATCTGCTGCATAAAAGAACCTCATCTTATCTTAAAAGATAAATATAGACTCAGAGTGAAGGGATGGTCATCTATATTCTAGGTAAATGGAAAGCAGAAAAAGGCAGGTGTTCCAGTTTTATCTGCAGATACAATAGGCTTTAAACCAATGAAAGTAAGCAAGGATAGGGATGGTCACTTTACATTTGTTAGGAGTAATGCTCAATATGATGAGATTTCAATTACTAATATTTATGCACCCAACCAGAATGCACCTCAATTTATAAGAGACACTCTAAAAGGCATGAGCAACTTGATTTCTTCCAGCTCCATCATAGTTAGATATTTAAACTCTCCTTTGGCAAGGTTGGATAGATCCTCCAATAAGAAGCTGAACAAAGAAATTTTAGATTTAAAGTTAACCATCCATCATGTGGATTTAATATACATCTACAGAACATTTCATCCTAACAAACTGAATATACATTTTTCTCATCAGCCCAGGGAACATACTCCAAAATAGATCATATCTTGGGTCACAAGTCTAAACTCAGCAAATTTAAAACAGTAGAAATAATTCCTTGCATCTTCTCAGACCATTATGGAATAAAAGTTGAACTCAGTAACAAAAGCCATCTGCAGACTCATACAAAAACATGGAAGCTAAATAACCTTATGCTGAATGATAGGTGGACCAGAGATGAGATCAGGAAGAAAATTACCAAATTTTTGGAACAAAATGATAATGAAGACACGAGTTACCAGAACCTCTGGGATAATGCAAAGGCAGTCCTAAGAGGGAAATTTATAGCACTGCAAGCCTTCCTCAAGAGAACAGAAAGAGAGGAAGTTAACAACTTAATGGGACATCTCAAAAAACTGGAAAAGGAAGAACATTCGAATCCCAAAACCAGCAGAAGAAAATAAATATCCAAAATTAGAGCAGAATTAAATGAAATTGAAAACAATAGGATTACAAAACAGATCAACAAATCAATAAGTTGGTTTTTTGAAAAGGTCAACTAAATAGATAAACCTTTGGCCAACCTAACCAGGAAAAAAAAGAGTAAAATCTCTAATTTCATCAGTCATAAATGGTAAAGATGAAATAACAACAGATCCCTTAGAAATTAAAAAAATCCTTAATGAATATTACAAGAAACTTTATTCTCAGAAATATGAAAATCTGAAGGAAATTGACCAATACTTGGAAGTATGCCACCTTCCAAGATTTAGCCAGAAGCAAGTGGAAATTTTGAACAGGCTTATATCAAGTTCTGAAATAGCATCAACTATACAAAATCTCCCTAAAAAGAAAAGCCCAAGACCAGAAGCCTTCACGTCAGAATTCTACCAAACCTTTAAAGAGGAACTAGTGCCTCTAATACTTAACCTTTTCCAAAATGTAGAAAAATAAGGAATACTACCCAACACATTCTATGAAGCAAACATCCCATTGATTGCCAAACCAGGAAAAGACCCAACAAGAAAAGAAAATTATAGATCAATATCACTAATGAATATTCATGCTAAAATATTCAACAAAATCAAGCAAACAGAATCCAGCAACACATCATAAAAGTTATAGACTACAGCAAAGTAGGTTTTATCCCAAGGTCCCAAGGCTGGTTCAACATATGTAAATCCATAAATATAATTCATCACATAAACAAATTAAAAAATAAACACACATGATTCTCTCAATTGATGTAGAAAAATCTTTTGATAATATCCAGCATCCCTTCATGAGCAGAACAGTTAAGAAAATTGGTATGGGGGGACATTTCTTAAACATATACAGGTCATCTACAGAAAACTTACAGCCAATATTGTATTGAATGGAGTTAAATTTAAATCATTTCCACTCAGATCAGAAACCCGGCAAGGTTGTCCATTATCTCCACTGCTCTTTAACATTATAATGGAAGTTTTAGCCATCACAATTAGGGAAGAAAGGCAATCAAGTGTATCCATAAAGGGTCAGAAGAGATCAAACTTAAAAAATGCAACTTTAAACTGTAATGAGATACCACTATACTACTGTCAGAATGGACATTATTAAAAAGTCAAAGAATACTAGATGATGGCGTGGATGCATAGAAAAGGAAACACTTTTACTTTGTTGTTGGTACTGTAAACCACTACAACCACTGGGGGAAAAATTATAGAGATTCCAGGATGACCTAAATGAAGACCTACAGGTTTGATCCAGAAATCTCACTACTGGGTATGTACCCAAAGGAAAGAAATCATTTTGTCAAAAATACACTTGCATTTGAGTGTTTATCACAGCACAATTCACAATTGTAAAAATGTGGAGTCAGTTTATACCTCTATGAATTTATAAGTGAGTAAAGAAAGTGAGAAATATATATATATATATATATATTCACACACAAACATATAAACATATATATATTCCACAGTATAAGCAGTAGTAAATATTTGGCCATAAAAAAAGAACGAAATAATGCCAGAGTCAGTTTATACCTCTACGAACTTATAAGTGAGTAAAGAAAGTGAGAAATATATATATATTTATAATATAAATATATATATATGCACACACACATATATGTGTATATATATATATTCCACAGTATAAGCAGTAGTAAATATTTGACCATAAAAAAAGAATAAAATAATGCCATTTAGAGGAGCTTAGATAGCACTCGATTCCATTATCCTAAATGAAGCACCTAAGGAATGGGAAAACTAACCCATATATTCTCATATTCTCAGTAATAAGTGGGAGGTAAATGATGGGTACATGTGGGCACAGAGAGATGTAAAGGACTTTAGAGATAAAATCAAAAAACAAATAAAAACTTAATAAATGAAAAATAAAAACTTACCTATTGGGTATAATGTAATCTTTTTATTAAAAATAAGCGAAAAGTTAATAAATAAAAAATGAAAACTTACCTATTGGGTATAATGAACATTATTCTGGTGATGGGCGGGCACACTATGACTCTCACATTACACAATGCATCTATATAACAAAAACATTTACATTTCCTTAATATTTTGAAATAAAGAAAAAAAACTCAACTCAACAGTTTTCATTGTATTTACCTTACTTGATTACCCCTATGTTTTCTTCTAAAAATTTTCTCTCATTTTCTGAAATTTTAACTGTTAGGTTAAGTCTTTGATTCATTTTGACTTATTGTTAGTATAGAGTATGAGGTAAGAATCAAACTTTATGTTTTCACATGGGACAATCCAGTGGGCCCAGAACTAGTTCTACATTCTATATCTGAGGATAGAGACCCTGAATGTGGGGGTATAGTTTCTAATACCTTAAAAGTCTAATAAGATACTACATTTTTTTCGTTTTTTTTTTTTTTATGGGAAGAGAGAGGAAGAGAAGGGAATAATTTTTCTGATGCATGTGGGAGGGATTATGTGCTGTGTATTCACTAACATAGTTCCAGAAAAATTTACTAGGCAAGTAGGCTCTTATATTTAATGTGTTTTTTCAAATTACTCTTCTTTCATAGATGTTGTTAGAAGATCATAGCCAGTGCTGTTGAGTCTCTGAGTTCAAAATTGGCAGGATTTAGTTATATTAAAAATGTTGGATATCAAATGATGGAAGCACTAATGATAAATTGTGATACATCCCACTGATGGAAAGGAATATTAGTTTGTCTTCTTAATGTTTCTTTATTTGGAGCTCTTTCCACAAATGATAATACTCTCCCAAATGCATGAATAAAGAAGTGCAAACATATAATGTATTCTAATAATTTCTAATTATTCAGATGTACAAAGTACCATGAGTTAGTCAACAAAGCTACAGCTACAAGTTTTTTTAGATTCCCTCTTCCACTATAAACACTACACAAATGCCATTAGTTGAATTAAAATGTAACTAATATCATAGTTCCAGAAAGGGTGGTGATTGTAGTATCTGTATATAAAGGGCAATAAAAGTGTTACTCTATCCCATCCATTAAGTTCCAAGATTACTCACTATTTTTCTTAAAGCAACTGAGGTTAAAATAGAAGGAAAGTGAGACATGATGAAACATTAAGAAAATAATTTCACAAAAGTAATTAAGACATATGCACTTTTTATTTTTAGGAGCCGGTTACCTCTTTGCAATGCAATGCAATGAAATTCTATTTTTTTAGTCAAACTAAAGCTCTATTTTAGCACAGGGGACACAGAGTTTTCTTCTTACTGCCTGGACAGTAGTGAACTAAATATTGAGCAGCCTTTTTTAATTCTACTTCCCTAATTTCAGCCTCACTAAAACACAGAATACCAAGCTACATACTTCAACCCATCTATTTCATGGCAAGAATATTTGCTAGACTCAGCGACAATAGCACATTGATTAGAGGCCCAGCCATATACACCAAGACTGGTGGGTTAAAACTTAGCCTGGGCCAGCTGAACAACAATAACAACTGCAACAAAAAATAGCCGGGCATTGTGGTGAGCACCTGTAGTTCCAGCTACTTGGGAGACTGAGGCAAGAATATCTCTTAAGCCCAAGTGTTTGAGGTTGCTGTGAGGTGTGACACCATGGCACTCTATTGAGGGTGACATAGTGAAACTCTGTCTCGATAAATAAATAAATAAATAAAGGATATTTGCTGCCTGGCCATATATTTCTCATATTCATGAACATTGCTGATGTGGAGTCCTTACTCTTTCCTTTTTCAGAAAGTCATATCTCTGTTAGATATAATCTTCTTTATCATAACTATAAAGACCTGTGAAAGATTTGAGATTTTATTCTACTTGAAAGGTGAAAAGTTAATCTATCACAATTTTATGGCTGGTAGAATGTGACAAGAACCCTAGGTCAGAGAAAAAGTAATTTATTATTCATGACACAGCAGTCAGCCTGACCTTTATGTTTGTAAGAGTTCTCCTTTTTCTTCTAGGCACACAGGGGCAATGTAGTGAGACATCAAGTTAGATGCTGTACATATAGGGACTTCATTTCCACAGTTAAAAAACGCAAAGCATAGAAAACAGCAATCTTATAAGAGGAATGCTAGAAAAACTGCCAAGTCTTTGCTCTGGAGAAATACTTTTTCTTTATTACATGAGTGAGAAAACAAATGTTCCATTTTCTATGGAGGGAGGTGCTGTTCCTTTCCTTCGAAGCTATCTTCAAGGAAATATCTTAGTAAGATAGTGAATAATAAAAATCATCAATTCCTTTCCTCAGAAGAACAGAATAAATACAATTGATCCAAATGATAATTGTCTCCTACTATTATAGATATTTTTTTCCTGATTTTTATCATATAATGTGCTCTATTATTTAAATTGTTTTTATTAAATTTCAGATTCATATGAGGGTAAATACAATTAAGTTACATAGTTTTCACTTGTAGGGTTAAATTCTAAGTTGTAGCTGTGGCTTTCACCCTGGAAGTGTACTATTTCCTTGTCCACTGTACCTGTTGTGTAGAAGCCAATAAAACCTTTCATCCCACCCCCCTATTTGAATACAGTGACTTTTTCTCACATGTGAGCCTGAAGTTGTTAATCTACTAGCTTCAATTTAGTACTGAGACATGTAATAATTGTTTTTTTTCATTCCTGTGATACATCACTTTGGAGGATATTCTTCAAATACATCCAAGTTGTTAAAAAAGATGCCAAATTTCCATGTTTTTATGTCTGAATAGTATTCCATGTTGTATACAAACCACAGTTTATTAACATGCTCATACATTAAAGGGTACTTGGGTTGTTTTCCACATTTTGCAATTGTGAACTGAACTTCTATAAACATTTGTGTGCAAATGTCCTTATGGTAAAATGTCTTTTTTTTTTTATGGATAGGTGCCTACTAGTAGAATTTAGGATCAAATGGGAGGTGTACTTTTAATTCTTTGAAGAATCTTTATACTTCTTTTTACAGAGGCTATACTAGTTTGCAATCCAATCCACAGTTAATGAGTATTCTCTTCTTTCACCCCTATGTCAGTATCTGTTTCTTTGGAACTTTGTGGTGTGGGTCATTCTCACTGAATTCAGTTCATGTTTCAGAGTCGTTTTTATTTGCATTCCAGAGATAGGTATGGCAAGCATTTTCTTTTTCATGTGTTTCTTGGCCTTTCTTCTGTCTTCATGAGAAAAGTTTCTGTTCATGTCTCATGTGCAGTTATTGATAAGGTTATTTACTCTTTTTTTTCTTTATTTGCTTGAGTACTATGTAGATTATGGTAACTATCTGTTTTTTGGATTCATAGAATGCAAATAGCTTCTCCAAATTATAGACTGTCTCATTGTTTCAGTGATTGTATTCTTAGTTGTGCATAAACTTTTTAACTTGATCAGGTCATACATATTTATTATTGCTGCTGCTGGGATTGCCACTGGGGTTTTCTTCACAATTTAATTCCATAGAACAATAAGATTAAGAATTTTTTTCTCACACTATCTTCTAGGGCTTTTATAGTTTGATGTAATATATTTAAACCTTTCATTAAACATGAGTTAATTTTTACATGTGGTGGGAGGTTAGAGTCCAGTTTCAGTTTCTTACATGTGGCTAGCCAGTTCCCTTAGCACCATTTATTAAATCGATATCCTTTACCCCAGTGTATGTTTTTGTGTGCTTTGCCAAAGATCACATGGCTATATGAGCCTGATTTAATCTCCATATTCTCTATTATGATCCATAGATCTATGCCTTTATTTTTATGTCAATACCATGCTTTTGTGATCACTATAGGCTTTTATTATAACTTGAAGTCTGTTAATGTGACCTACTAATTTATTCTTATTTTTTAGAATTCCATAGGATATTCAGGTATTTTTCTGGTTCCACATGAAAGGTACACCTATTTTTTTTTCAAGATCTTTAAAACATAATGTTGGTATTTTAATGGGAAATTTATTAAAACTGTAGATTGCTTTGGATAGCATAGAAATTTTATTTTTTAATTTAATTTTATTTTTTTGAGATCGAATCTCACTCAGTTACTCTGGATATAAGTGCCATGACATCATAGCTCACAGCAACCTCAAACTCTTGGGCTTAAGTGATCCTTTCACTTCAGCTTCCCAAGTAGCTGGGAGTATAGCTGCCTGCCACAATGCCCAGCTAGATTTGCTCTTTTTAGTAAAGACAGGGTTTTGCTACTCTCAGGCTGATCTCAAACTCATGAGCTCATGTTATCTACCCAACCCAGATTCCCAGAGTGCTAGAATTAAGAGCAAAAGTCACCATGCCTGCCAGTATAGACATTTTAAAAATATTGATTCTTGCAAGACACGAGCATATCTTCTTGAATCTGTTAACATCCTCTCTTATTTCTTTTCTTAGTGTTTCATAGTTCCTTCAGTACAGATCCTTCACATCCTTTGTTAAATATATTCCAAGGTATATTTCATTTTCTTTGAAGCTACTGTGAAAGGTTTTGAATCTTTATTCTCAGATTGACTGTTGTTGGTGTATATGAAGGCTACTGACTTGTAAACATTTATTTTATATTTTGAGGCATTGTTGTACTCCTTTATAACTTCTAGAAGTCTTGTGGTTGAATCCTTAGGGTTTTATATGTATAGGACTATATCATCAGCAAAGAGCCATAGTTTGACCTCCTCCACTCCCATTTGAAGACCCTTGATATTTTTCTCTTGTCTAATTGCATTGGCTAGGAGTTTCAACAATATGATGAAAAGTAGTGGCAATAATAGACATATTTGTCATGTTACAATTATAGGTAAAAACACTTTCAGCTTTTCTTCATTCAATGTGATGTTTGCTTTGGGTTTTCTCATAGATGGCTTTGATTAGGCTAAGGAACACCCTATGTATGCCCACTTTCTTGATTGTTCTTATCAAAAAAGGAAAGTGAACTTTCTTGAATGCTTTTTCTGTATCTATTAAAAGGGTAATATCTTTCTGGATTTTATTTCTGTTTATACGATATCAAGTAGGACAAAAATAGCTGAGGAATTCAACACATACACTGAAGCTGGCAGTTTCTAGCCTGCCCTGGGCCTGCTAAACAACAGTGGCAACTGAAAACAAAAAATAGACGAGTGCCATGGTGGGTGCCTATAGTCCTAGCTACTTTGGAGGCTGAGGCAAGAGAATCACGTAAGCCCAAGAATTAGAGGTTGCTGTGATCTTTGACGCCAAATCTCTCTACCAAGGGCAACATAGTGAGACTCTGTCTCAAAAGAAAAATAAAAATGCTCACATCCAGAAATCAAAAAGAGCATGAGTCAGTAATCTCATGACCAATCACAAGCAAGTGAAAAGGAAGGAACAATCCAATCCAGAACCCTGAAGAAGAAAAGAAATAATAAAAATCAGAACAGAACTAAATGAAATTGAGGGAAAAAAAATGAGCCATTCAGAAAGTTTAAAGAAAATCACAAAGTTAGTTCTTTGTAAAGATAATTAAAAGTGATAAAATCCTGGCCAGTTTAGGTAGAAACAAACAAACAAAAAATAATAAGAACTGTAATAACTTCAATCAGAAACAAAAAAAGGGAAATAACAGCAGATACTAAGAAATACAAAATGTTATCACTGAATATTACAAAAATCTTTATGCCCTACAATTTGAAAATGTGAAGGAAATAATAAAAATTCTGGAATCACACTAACTCCATAGATTCAACCAAGAATGAATAGAACTCTTGGACAAACTTATTTAAAACGCCAAATTTGAAACACTATAAAAGTTTCCTACACAAAAATTCCTGACTGCAGATAGTTTCACACTGGAATTACACCAAACCTTCAAAAAAACCCTATATTTCAGAATATGTTCTAAAACATTTAGAAGGAAGAGACCCTTTCATATTCTTTCTTTGAAAAAAATACCATCCTGATACCAAAAACAGGTAAGGATAAATAAACAAATAAACTACTACACACCAATATCATTAATAAATATTGAGGCAAAAATATTCAAGAAAATCTTAGCAAATAGAATTCAACTACACATCAAAAAGTAATTCATCATTACCTGGTACATTATATTCCAGAGATGCAAGGGTGGTTCAATATACACCAATCTATGAATATAATTCACTACTTCTTCAATTCCTACACATAAATTGACAGTTTTTTATGTCCTAACTATGCTCTATCTTTATGAACATACAATGTACAATTGAAAATCATGTATGTTTATTCTGCAACTGCAGCATTCCATCTTCTGTAGATTCCAATTGATTCAAAATATTTGAAAGTGTTGAGGTCTTTCTCAATACTTTCAAATGTTTTTTTAAAAAAACTATTTCTTGCTAACATTTTATTTTATCATTTGCAGAATTTTTTCTTCTTTATTAAATCATAACTGTGTACATTAATGCATTTATTGCATTTATGAGGTATAATGTGTTGAATTGATAAATAATGTGGAATGCTTACACCGAACTGATTAACATAACCATCACCTTGCTTACTTCTTTGTTGTGGTAAGACATTTATACTCTATTCTTAATAGTTTTGAAATGTACCATTGCATTAAGCACATTTGGTGAAGTCCCAACAAATACTCTCCCTCCTCCCTACTTCCACCCTCTCCTTCCTTCCCTCTCTTTCCTCCTCCCTCCTTTTTTCTGGACTATAGTTGTGTTTTGTCATTTATATCAATATGTAGGCAATTTTATATTGGTTTCATAGTATTATTGAGTACATTACAAACTTTTTCTTCCATTCTTAAGATACTTGATTAAAAAGAATATGTTCCAACTCCTTCCAGGTAAGCATAAAAGATGTAAAGTCTCCATATTTTTATGACATACATATACCACAATTTGTTAATCCATTCATAAGTCAATGGGCACTTAGGCTGCTTCCATGACTTTTCAATTATGAATTGGGCTGCAGTAAACCTTCGGATGCAAATGTCTTTGTTGTAAAATTATTTTTGATCATTTGTGTATGATTAATTGGTATCTACAGAAGATGACATCCTGCAAAAACATTCCAAACTGTACATAAATCAGCACAATTGTATCCCATACATACATTAATGTACATAGTTATGATTTAATAAAAATAGAATAAATTTAAAAATAAAAATAATATCAGCTAAAGCAAAAAAAATTTAATGTTGTTTAAAATGTTTATTTTATTTTACTATTTCATCAATTATTGAAAAAGTATTGTTAAAGGCTTTGATTATTATTCCGTAATTGTCAATGTCTCTCTTTAATTCAGTCTGTTTTTTTCTTTGTGATTTTGAATGTCTCTTATTAAATAAATTCAAATTAAGAATGATTTTGCATTTTGGATGAATTTAAATTACTGCCATTATGTAAAGATGATCTTTATCATTTGTTTTCAAGTATATTTTTTCCAATAATGTAATCACTATAACCTTTTCTATTTTTATTCTTTTGTATATGTTATTAATCAATATATTTTCAATCTATTGATGCCTTACATATAAACAGCATGTCTTATAGACAACACATATTTGGATATTATTTTGCTAACCATTCAAATAAACTCTGCTATTGAATGTAGATTTTAGTTTATTAACATTTACTGTAGCTATTCATAGTATTGAAATCATGTCTTATAAATTTTACTGGTGTTGTTACTTTGTCCTTTATTTTATGCATTTTTGTGTTAATTGAATAATATCCTAATATTCAATCTACATCATATGTTTGCATTTATCTGTCTTTCTGCATTCTTTTCTAGGGGTTTCTCTATGGATTATAATATACATCCCATTCCATTCTACTCACAGTTATTACTTTTTAGTGTCACATAAGCTCTAGCATGTTTGCTAGTCTATTGGTACACTCCATGTTCATATAGTTATTCCATATACTACTTCTGAAATTATTAATCTCACAATACAATTCTCTAAACTTTGTATCACATTTTATTTGCCTTGTATAGTAGTTGACCAGGAGAGTTTTGACAAATTATTAGAAACTATGTGGCAAAAATAAAGATAAATGTCCTTTTAAATTTGTAGAGTCCAAAAATATAAAATCTAAATGTAGACAGAGTAAATTCCTCAAAAGATTCTAGGAAAGAATTCTTATTATCACTTTGAGCTTCTTTTGGATATATATGTTTCTTGGCTCGTAGAACAATAATCTTTACCTCTATTTTAAGTCTTCATATAGTCTTCTCTCCTATGTTTTAACATATTTTTTATTTATTTTTATCCTCTTGTGTATTATAAGCACATTGGTCATTAGGTTCAGACAATACTCAAATTAGCCCAAGAAGATGTAATCTCAAGACCTTTAACTTAATTATCTGCAAAGATCATTTTCCAAATAAGGTCACTGTTAGACTTGTTGTAACTAACAAAAATAATTCAGGTTTACAGGATATGAAATCAATACACAGAAATCGGCTGCATTTCTATACACAAACATGGCAAATATCTGAATATAAAATGAAGAAAACAATTTATTTTCCAAAAAGAATAAATTTTTTAAAAGAAGAATAAAATATTTATAACGCATTCAGTTAAGGAAAAGAAACACTTACACACTTAAAACTATTATAAATTGTTCCAGAAAGAATTGAAAGAAAACACAAATAAAGGGAAGAAATTACATGTTCATTGGATGGAAGATTTGATATTATTTAGAGGTCAATACTCCTGGCTCAGCACACATAGCTTAGTGAGTAGGACACCAGCCACATACACCAAAGCTGGGGGGTTTGGACCTGGGCCAGGCCAGCTAAATAACAGTGACAACTGCAAGCAAAAAAATAGTTGGGTGTTTTGACAGGTGCCTGTAGTCCCAGCTACTTGGAAGGTTGAGGTAAAAGAGTGGCAGAGCCCAAGAGCTTGAGATTGCTTTGAGCTGTGACAGTATGGCACCCTACTGAGGGTGACAAAGTGAGACTCTGTCTCAAAATAAAATAAAATAAAATAAAAAAGAGGCTAAGACTCCTTAAGGAAATCTGCAGATTCAATGTAATCTTGCCCAATATCTTAATGGCTTTATTGTAAAAGTAGAAAAACCCATCCTAAATTTATTATAGAATATCAATTACTCTATGTAACCAAAACATTCTTGAAAAAGAACAAAATTGAAAGAATCACAATTCCTGATTTTACATTTTATGACAAAGCTAAAGAGAGCAAAAAAGTGTAGTACTGTTGTAAACTCAAACATACAGACCAACTAAATAGAATATAAAGCCCAATATAACATTACCATCTGTACTCAAATGGTTACAACATGGACGTCAAGTCTTTCCAATGGTGGATAAAACAGTCTTTTCAACGAATGATTTGGTGGAAACTGGATATTTACATATAAAAAATGTAAATGGACTTATCCCTTTTTTAAAAATTTACTTTGATTTTTAAATTTTTTTATTTTTACATATACATGTGTTTAGTAGGTTTCTACTTTTTGCCTTCACAAAATCAAAAAGCCTTAAAATTTAACAACAATAACAATGTTTAAGATAAGGACTAGAAACAAAAACCTTGTAAGGAATGAATGAAGATAAATACATTCATAAAAGATATCAGACAATTGATGCAACAAAGTATTAAGCAATAATAATAATAGTAATGCAAAGAAAGTAACATTCACATTGTCAAACAAGAGTATGTCTACAATAGAATGCTTTGACTCTGAGGTTCAGTATGTAGTCATCGATTAACTTTTTTTTATTATTTTTCTTCCCAAAGTCTCAAAAACTAGGCAACTAATATTTATAAATAAAAATGAAAGATAATTTTAAAAAAAAATGCCAAACCTTATACACAATAGAAAGAGAAGAAATGCTTCAAAATAATTCTGCTTAATCTGGATACACCTGATATTAAAATTGGAAAAAATATATTATTATAAAGGGGAAATTACAAACATAATTTACTTTTAAATGATGATGCAGTATCCTGTATCCTAAACAACATATTAACAAGTTGAAGTAAAAATTAATGTTTAAGTAATGTACTTCAGTCAAAATTGAATCCAATTTATGTGAGAATTAGTTTTTTTTCTTGTCCTTACCCTCACCTCCTCCCTCCTTCTCTGTCTTCTCTCCCCATCCCCCATGCCCCACCATGTCCTTACTTGTCATTAATTGTCCTCATATAAAAGTTGAATACATAGGATTCATACTTCTCCATTCCCGTGATGCTTCACTAAGGATAATGTGTTCCACCTCCATCTAGGTTATTACAAATGCTGCAAAATCTCCATTTTTTTAATGGCTGAATAGTATTCCATGGGATATATATGCCACAGCTTGCCAATCCATTCCTGGATTGAAGGGCATTTAGGCTATTTACACATTTTAGCAATTGTAAATTGGGCTGCAATAAAAAGCCTAGTACAAGTATTTTTATGACAAAAGGTTTTTTTTTTTCCTTCTGTATAGATGCCCAGTAATGGGATTGAAGGATCAAATGGGAAGTCTAGGTTGAATTCCTTGAGTTTTCTCCATACTTCCATAAAGGATGTCTCCTTTATATTTTATTTAAAAAATGCACTCAAAATATAACAGAGATATAAATGTAAAAGCTAACATTATAAAACTCTTAGGAAAAGCATGTCTTTGAGAATAAACTATTGAATATAATACCAGAAAAACAGAAAACAAAGTTTAGATGAATTGAACCTCAGTATATATAAACACTTTTGTGCAAAAACCAAAATACCCTGTCAGCTATGAGAAAAGTCATGGAATGAGAGAACATGTTTGCAAATTACATATCTGATAAAGTATTAATATCTGTAATGTATAAGGAACATCTTGACAACAACCAAAAAGAAAAAGCCTGATTAAACAATGAGTTAAAGACTTGAACTGCCTTTCTTCCCAAGAAGATATGTACATGCACAATAAAAACATAAAGGGTTTGTATCATTACCTATAGTCAGGAAAATGTAAATTAAAACCACAGTGGGATAACCCCTTGCAATCTTCAGGATAGTTACTGTCATATATCAGGTACTACATAAATATAAAAGTGTTGTCAAGGATGTGAAGAAATTGGAACACATGCACATCCCTTGCTAGAATATAATAATGTAGCCACTGTGGAAAATACTATCACAGTTCCTCAAAAAAAAGTAAACCTAGACTTATCATATGATACAATAATTCTGCTTCAAAGTATGTAGCCAAAAGATTTAAAAGTGAGGAATCAAAGTCATATCTCTACACCTAAATTCATAGAAATAGTATTCATAATAGCAAAAAGGTACAAGCAACACAAGCGTCCATCTAGGGATGAATGTATGAACAGAATTTTGTTTGTACATAAAATGCAATATTATTCAGTATTTAAAAGAGAATAATTTTAATATGTGATACATCATGGGTAAACTTTGAAGATATGATCTTAATTAAAATAAGCCAGTCACAAAAGGACATATATCATATGATTCCACTTATATGTATGAGGTGCCTAGATTAGTCAAATTCAAAGAGACAGAAAGTAAAATAGTGGTTTTCAACTGCAAGGTGGAGGAGAGAATGGAATGTTTTTGATTAATACATATGGGTTCTGTTTGGAAGACAAGGAATTTCCAAAGATAAGTGGTGGCAATGGTTGCACAGCAATGTGAACATTTAATGCTATTGTACTGTAAACTTAGAATAGCTAAAAGGTAAATTGTATACCATGTATATTTTATCACACTAAAGAAACAGAATATTTTCACTTGTCATATTCTGGGTTGTCATATTTTGCATTATTTTAATGATTTTCATATACAGGTTTCTGGCTTCCTTTACTGCTGATGACTAGAAATAATATTCATATTTTTTTCTCCTACATGTAACGTGTTATTTTTCACTTTCTGTTTTTAACAAGATAAAAATAACATTTTTATGTGTTATTTATCTTTGCTTTGATTATATTTTGGTATGGATTCTACATTGCTTGCTGAATTTCATAAATCTGTTAAATGGGTCTTCAATCAAGTTTAGAAGGCCTTACTCCATGTTTTTTTCAATTTTTTTCCGTCCTTGCCTTTTTTTATGTAAATCAAGGTAATTTAAGTTAGTATTTTTTGCTCATATTCCATGGCTCTCTAAAATATATTTCTCCGTGTTTTCAATTTTTTTTTTATCTTTTCCTCATCTTGGGTATTCTATATTGGTGCATCTTTGAGTTGTATAATTCTTTCTTCTATAATCTTTGTTCTGTTCTAAGACTCATCAAGTAATTTTTTAATGCTTCAGTTATATCTTATATCATTTTGAGATGGTCAAAGATTGTTTTAGTCTGCTTGAGGATAGAAAAAGCTGGCTGAATTTTTTTCTTGAATTTTTTAAATAGATTTTTTTACTTCAAAATTCACAAAACTAAATATGTGGAGATAAGACAAAATATGAAACATTTATTTTTTCTTTGTGTTTTACAGTATTTATAATCAGAGTTTGACAATAAAAGCATAAACTATTTCAACTTATACAAAAACAAGATTTTAAATATTCATGGAAAGTTTGTAAGAGTAAACTCTATGTTAATTTTTATGAACAAGTTAAATCACTGGCGCAAAAATGACACGATGTCTGCCATGATATGGGAGATTGGGAAACAATTAGCTTCACTCATGAGAAATAAAATTTAAAGCAATTGGCATATTACCTTTTCACTTTCAAATTGCTATTAGTGGAAACTAATTTGCATGTTGATTTTTAGTTGTAAAGGATACTGAGAAATGTACATTTAGCTTTCTACTCTATACAGTACAAGAAGACACAATGGAAGGATGCTGGAATTGAGGCTGAATGTGAATTCTCTATATCCTTCAAAAAAAAATGTAAAATAGAGGCACTGAGTAATCTAATAGAAAAACAAATCTATGACTGAGAGGCAAGAAGATATTAATTTTAGTTCTTCAGTTAAAAAGTTACATGCCTTTGAGAAACTTAATTTTATTTTTTCTCTTTGATTTATCTGTAAAATAGAAATGTGGTTATACTACTTCTCTGTAATGATTAAAATGTATCACGTGGGCAGCGCCTTTGGCTCAAGGAGTAGGGCGCCGGCCACATATACCAGATGTGGCAGGCTCAAAACCAGCCCTGGTCAAGAACTGCAACAACAACAACAACAAGTATCATGTTAACAAACATGAAAATATCATAATAAATAAAATATAAAATGATAACTATTTTTTTTTTTGAGACAGAGCCTCAAGCTATCCCCCTGGGTGGCTGCCATGGCATCATAGCTCACAGCAACTTCCAACTCCTGGGCTCAAGTGAGTTTCCTGCCTCAGCCTCCCAAGTAGCTGGGACCTCAGCCGCCTGCCACAGCACCCGGATATTTTTTGGCTACAGCCATCATTGTTCTTTTGGTGGGCCTGGGCTGGATTTGAACCCACCACCTTAGGTGTATGTGGCTGGTGCCTTAGCCACTTGAGCCACAGGCGCCGAGCAAAATAACTATTTTTAAAAGCAAAATATTACTTCTGGGTTTATGGTTTCTAGTAACAGTGGAATATGTTACAATTTTCTTACTTTTTTGATGTAAATCCTTTCTTATGAAATCATCTTTCATACCTTTCAAAATTATTAATATTTTAAATGTAGTAATATGGCATCAGATTTGTTACATATGAAAATAAGCAGTCCCAAATTAACTTCTATCCTCTTCATCAAAAGCATATGGAAACATTTGGCTTCACTCCATTCCCTTGTTTCTATTTAAATATTTGTGCATTTAAAGTAGGAGGATATTCAAAGAAGAAAACGGGTACATCAGAGAAATCTTTAAATTAATGTTGTAGATGGCATAAAATAAAAAATTGCCCTAATGATTTAAAAGTATATATTACTATTTAGTGTAGCGGTGGTAGGCAATCAGTGGTTGAAGTTAAAAAGGGCATGTATATTATTTATAACAAAGAATCTGGTAGATATAAGTAATGACATTATGTATCATTTGGAGACTATATACATTAAGAATAAATATCATTTGTGTAATTTATTTTAAAAAATATTATTTTTTACATCAAAAGTAATCTCAAATATTCATCTTGGTAAATAAATTCTCCCAGTAAGTCAATCTGTAAATGGTACAAAAAACAATGGAGAAAAAGAAAACAATTGTGATTAATCAATATAACTTTATGAATAGAGATATAGCTCATCTATTTAGCAGGCTATGTAAGCTTTTCAAAATCAAAACAGGAGTCTCTAAACTCTTGAATCACTGAATACCTTAATAAATGGGAACTGACAGCCTTGGCACAGTTTGAAACTTTCACTTTAATTTTTACCTATTATTTTTCATATAAATGCACATTGTCTCATTCTTCTTTGTCCAGTTTAATCCTGGTTTCTTAGGTAAAATTTTGCCTAAATATGGAATAGCATCATTTTGAAGGAGTGTTTCCATATTAAAATAAGTATAATGATGTTAGTTTTTAAACTCACAGTAGCTTTTACGAGATCTCTCACGTCATTTTTTTTTATTGGAGAAAACTGCGTCTGTATATATATGCTAATATTTACATTATGATTGGTGGTTAATTACTAAGATGTTTATTAATTTGTTATCTATTTGATTAAAATCATTTAAAATTTACACATAAATTTGAAAGATTATGTCATTCAGAAAAGTTTTTTGCTTTAACTCTTATGTATTAATAATTGATACTTCCACTGAATTTATTTCTCTTGATACTACTCCAATTCCCCAGTGGAAGTGCTTCCCATCATTGTATAAATCAAGATAAAAACTACTTATACCCCAGCAAGAAGGGAAATGTTTATAAAATTCATGTTGACAATGAAAACCAAGGTTGGTCCCATCACCTCTATGGTTTATCTTACAAGGATACAAGTGAATTTTTCTAAAAGTAGAATATAAATGTTTAATATAATAACTAAGAAAATTACATGAAGGTTATGTTAATCAGACTGATGAAAATACTTCAAATTGTATATGAAAACACCACACTGTAACCCATGATTGCATTAATGTACACAGCTATGATTTAATAAAAAAAAAAGAAAAGAAAAGAAAACCAAGGTTGGAGGTGACATTTATCTTAGGAGTCATTCTTTGTGCTACAGAAAAAAATAAAAACAAGCACAACAACAAAAACAGTAGGACAATATTACTGACAATTTCCAAATGAGAATTTACAGCGTGTCCCTATCCCTTAACTTAGTTTACAATTTTCA
This sequence comes from Galagoides demidoff, assembly GCA_963574575.1. NCBI lineage: Eukaryota > Metazoa > Chordata > Mammalia > Primates > Galagidae > Galagoides > Galagoides demidoff. The sequence continues at coordinate 5,430 of CAUYQV010162399.1, read as the reverse complement.
CTACTTTACAGATTTTACCATCTCCTTTTTTATTTTGTTTTTGCTGTTTACATACTGACATAGCATCACAGCATGACAAGAAATATTCCTAATGAAAAGAATATCAGCATCCACCACAAAATATATAGGGAAAAATAATTGATTTTATATAAAATTTTTGAGATTACACTCATCAACTAATTTGTAATACTTTATGATAATTACAAAAGTAAAATTCTACATCAACAATTGGCCATCAGAACAGTCACAAAATAGAGTTCTGATTTCCTTTCAATACCTTTCATTGCACAGAAACCAATTCCATTTGCTTTAGTTTAGGTTCATCTTTTGTGCATCACATATTAAACTAATAACTTTTATCTACAAACACACAGGCACACTTCCTCATATAGACTAAATTACTCTTTTGATCCTCTCCATGAAATCTGATTGAGTTTCTTATGTATACAATTTTCACTTTAAATACAATGGAGTTGTGTGCTACAATGCATTGAAATTTTCTTCAAAATCGTAGGCTTAAACTTAAGTTAAGCCACCTTGAAAAAAATTGATATATATTTTTAAATCCAGCATGATTATTTAAAGAAATAAAACGCAGGCACTGGCTCCATATGCCGGGGGTGGCAGGTTCAAACTTAGCCCCCGGCCAAAAACTGCAAAAAATAAAAATAAATAAAATGCCAAACAACTTTATTAAAATATGAATAGTGTATTTTGATTTATTAGATTTTGTTTGAACTAGGGACCTACCTGTATAAGAAATCATTTAAGTTTCTTGTCTGATATGTGGGCAACTGAACTCGTATTCATATTCTCTGCATCAAAGATTATATTTTAACACAGACTTATATGACCAAATAAGATAAGGACAACAGGTTTGTATGTTTTTTTTTCTTAATTTTCCTAAGGTAATTTGCAGAATTGATTTGTTTTATTTTTAAGCTGATATCACCATTATCACAAATAATATATGTGTGCCAAGCAATCAACCGCTGCAGAAGTGTGTAAGGAGAAAAGAGTAAAAATACATACAATTCGCTGAAATCACCTGAGAAAAAGGATTGGTTTTGGTAGTAAGCTATAAGTTACTTTGAAATTATTTTCTTCCATTGGTTCCATAACAATCTTATCATTTCTTTAGTGTATTATTTCTAAGAGCTGATCCAGATGTTGGCTGTGCCACTCTGAATCCAGTTATTCTCAGAGACAAAAATATATGACACCTCAGAATGGTTCTGATCCCTAAGTTTTTTTTTTTGATCTCTTCAAGAGGTATATTATGTCTGAATTATCTTCTTTGTAGGATGCTGAAGCAATTTAGGAAAGGAGAAAAGAGTCATTTCCTGGATAAAAAGAAACTATCTAGCAACTGTATTGTATCCAGGGCTTAAAAGCATTATTTATTAGCCTGCAAAAGAGTGGAGAAACTTGTGTAAGAAGTAGTGTATATTAATTATCTGGTTAGGAGTTGAAGAAAAACATAACTTCCTTTCACCATATTTCTGTGGATAAAACATATCTGGAGTTACCATAATTTAGCTAAATTACCATCTTATAGGCAACTGCATATATAATTATAATCAGCATAGGAAAATTATACTCACATTCTCTACCACATTCTACCAGTATTGTACTCAGGAAAAATATGTGGTATGTCTACAAAGTGACAAGTGAAAAAAGGGCATTTGGACTTTAGAAAGATGTAGCATTAATCAACCACACACATGTCTTGAAAGGAGGCATTCGGAATTGTGTGGGATTACTTTAAAAACCTTTAAAAAAGCAAAATCAAGTTCAATAATATGAAGAAAGAAAAATAGTAACTATACGGTCACATGAAACAACCTTTTACTTATTCTACCTTCACAATAGTTTTGTATTTCTTTTGTTCCTCAAATCTCTTCTAGTAATTCGATAAAATTCCCTGGTGTTATTTTATTTCTGCTAACAAATGAGGCCCTCTGCCTTCCAAGTCTTATATTTCTCTTTTCCTTTTCTTGGTATTGAATTTGTGATGCTCTAAGCTTTACTATAGCAGTAAGATTATAGTGTTACAGCTATTCAACACACAGCAAGATACATAGCTTGATGTTTTGGAGGTATGTGATGGGTTGCCTTTGATTTTTGCCTTTTGTGACTTCGTCTTGCAGGTTGTTGAGGCTACATATGTTGTCTAGCTATATATTTGATATATACTGTCTGGATAGATACTTGATATATATTGTCCTTTTAGATTAATACTTACAATGTGTGTTCGGACAGCCATCTTAATAAAGAGGAAAAACTTTGCTTATTAAACAAAACAAACCACTTTTGTTTGTTTTTGTTTCTTAAGTTTCTAACACATTTCTCTAGGACAGTGTTTTTCAACCTTTTTTTATCTCATGGCACACTTGAACCTTTACTTAAACTTCCATGGCACACTTAAATTATGCCAATCAAAAAATAAAGAGTAAGAAAAATAATTACTTAATGTACTTGAACTTCATTTGAAAATAATTTAATTTATGATCTTTAAAAAGTTTTGTAACACACCCAAGATGCTTTCATGGCACACCAGCGTGCCATGGCAAAGAAGTTCAAACGCAGTACTCTAGGAGGAGTAGACCAAAACTAGAATAATAGATAGATGGATAATTAGATAGATAGATAGATAAGAGAGTTAAACAGAGACAGAGACATAGACTCTATTATATTTAAAATCACAGATGATTTGTTGCAGGCTTAGACGCTTAGACTCTGTTCCAGTGCATTGACTCTGTCTTTGAATAGTTTCTTAGAAAGCTCTTCAGTTTTTCATTAAAATAAAACACATGAAACACTTCCTTATCATTTTTCTAAGAATATCATGACAAAGATGAATCCTTATATACTTTTGGATCATGCTCTAGAGCCCTAACAACTAAATGGCATATCATCAGTAGGTATGAGAAAAGGGGGCAAATAAGAAACACTGGACATAGAATATATAATAAAAAAAATTATAAGGAGAGTGAATCAGTGAATAACTTGCTTAGGCTCTTTTAGAAATATTTAGCATTTTCTTTAATGGTCATACCTGAGAAGCAGAGAACCATTATGGTCACCTGTTCTTTGTTTTAGAATTTCTCCAGGCTTGTTGCATTTCTTTGCTCTACTACTATTTTTCCTAGACTAACAGTTCAGTTTTGATGCAACAGTTTGACTCCCAGTCTCTGCCTAGGCACTGTAGTAACTCTTTGGGGGAATGGGATGTTTATCATTCTCCTTTGAAAGTCCCTCTTGGATAGACTTCATCTTAGATCAGAGACATTTAACTCTATTATTCCTTGTGAGTCTCATGGGCTTACATGCATCAAGAAACATTGCCGGGGAGAGGGGCAAGATGACCAACAGGCACCAGCCTCCAACTGAAGCTTCCATCCAGAGGGAAGGATAATGTCTGGAAAATACCCAATAATGCTGAAAATTGGGAGCCCAGCTGAAAGAGAAGAGTGATATCTGCAGGACACCTCTGCTGAGGCAAGTTGAGACTCCAAGAAAGCAATCTCTAGGTACATAATACACTCCAAAGGAAAAGTCTCTGTCCTCTCCACCAAGAAAGCTGTGTTTCTTTCTTTGTTTTCTCTTTGTTTGCTCCTGTAAGTTTTCTACAGGCAAATGGTGAACTGAGAACCTATTATCTCACCCGACTTGTGAGAGCTACAAGAAGGGGGGTCTACTACCCTAGAGAGACCCTGCTGAGATCCTGAACACTCTCTCTGTAGGCAGAAAAACTGAATGAATGTTTTTCACTGACATTTTGAACTTCCAGCCCACCCTAACCCCATTGCCTACAGAGACAGTGGGGGTTTCCCAAGAGAACTGTGCCCCACCACTGCAGGACAAAGAACCTAGTCCTGACACTGAAGCCAGAGACCTGTTAGAGCCATGTGTATTTGCTGGGCACTGGGGATCCCCATTCCCATGACCTGATAACTACAAGAGCCATGCGAGTCCTGTGGGCAGTCACTGAGTTCCCAGTTCCCGGCATCTGGCCCAGGTGACCAAAGACTTTTCTGCTGTCACCCAGGTTGGGCAGGCCCAGAACTGGTTGCTAATACCCATGCACAACCCACAGGCTGCCGTCAAATTCCCCAATCCTGGCATCCAGCTCTGGTGGGACCAAAACTGCCTACTAGACGCATGGGTGACTGCTGAGTTCCCTGCTCACAGCACCTGGGCAGGGAGAGCCCAGAACTGTGTGCTAGACCCACCTGTGCCCTGTGGGAAGCCAACGAATTCCCCGTTCCAAGAAACGGTGCCAGGTGGGCTCAAAACTGCCTGCTAGAGCCCTGAGGTCCCAGGATCCGCAGACGGGGGCCTAAGAATTACAAGAAAACAGACAGTTGAGAGGGAACCACACTAGAACAGTAGTATACCGAGACAAAGAGCAGCAGCCACAGAAGCAGGAACAATAAGCGTCACACCAGTGAGGCTCTTCAGGATAGACATGCTCTGCCACTCTGGGCAACCAGAGGAAGCCGGCATCTCCTCTGGCGGCAGCTATTGTCTGAACGGTTCTGATACAGACTCCAAACAGTGTAAATTCAGCATGAGGTAGAACCAGTGGAAAAACTGGCAACTTGAATAGCTAGAGTAGATCAATACCCCTAGATAAAAATGGGGCAGATGCAATTGAATACCCTATCCATAAACAGATGGCTAAGAGATCAGAAATTGAGTTCAGAATTTGGATAGCAAATAAGAATGGAAAAAAGGAAGGAATTAGAATTTCAAGAAATTTTCAAAAGATGTCTCAAGAATTCAATCAGTTCAAAATTAAAATAATGAAAGATTTTGAAACACTGAGACAAGAAGTTGCAGTCCTCAAAGATCTGAAAAACATGGTAGAATCCCTCAGTAACAGAATATAACAGACAGAGAAAAGGATATCTGACATCGAATACAAAGTTTCTGAACATGCCCAAATGCACAAGGATGATGAAAAATGGAGAGCAAAAATGAATCACTCTCTCAGAGAGCTCTGGAATAATTTGAAGAAAACTAATATTCGTCTTATAGGAATCCCTGAAGGCAACGAAGTGGCTTCACAAAGAACAGAGGCTCTACTTTATGAAATTATGAAAGAGAACATTCCACACATGCCAAGAAATTCTGAAATTCAGATAGCAGACAGTTTCAGAAAACCAACACAACTCAACTGGAATAAGACATACCCCAGGCACATCTTAATTAACTTCACTAAAGTTAATATGAAAGAGAAAATTGTGAAAGCAGCTAGACATAAGAAAACCATAAGCTACAAGTGGAAGAATATTAGAATGACTTCAGATCTCTCTGCTGAAAACTTTCAAGCTAGAAGAAGGTGGTCATCAACTTTTAATCTCCTAAAACAAAATAACAAAATCCAGCTAAATTGAGTTTCATTTATGATGGAGAAATTAAATA
>CAUYQV010162395.1:0-18673 GCA_963574575.1 Galagoides demidoff | reverse complement strand
TCTGAGAAAAATGACCCCCCGCCTTGGTTTCTGCTTCCTTGAGGACCCTCCGATTCCCAATAAAACCCTCAAATGGGTCTTGGAAAAAGTCGAATGAAAACAGGTCCTTTCCACTAAAAATTACCTGAAGACATCATCTGGGTTTCTAAATGGGAAGCCAAACTCAAACGGATTGTCAAAACGACTTCCACCTCCTCCACTATTTAATCCTCCTTTGCCGTATTGTCACAGATGTCCCGGGTTTTAGGATCTGATGACACAGCACATGTCTCAGCTACTTGCTGGAACTTTTTCTCTGCTGCTTCTTTATTAACAAGAACTTTATGTGGGTGCCACATCAGAGCCAGTTTTCAGTTTGCCTTTTTTAACATACATCCCTGGCTGAAGCACGTCTCTGCACGCCTAGAACTTCACAGTCCTAACTGATGATTGGCTCAGGTCCCAGGATGCTGGTGGCCACAGCAGGAAGGAGAGAGGAGTGGCAGCCCTGGGTTCCCAGAGGCTCCCGCAGAGCTGCGCTGCTGGTGGTAGCAGCCCATAGAGTTATTTTTTATTTTTATTTTATTCATTAATTTATTTATTTTTGGCCAGGGCTGGGTTTGAACCCGCCACCTTCAGTATACGGGCCAGCACCCTACTCCTTTGAGCCACAGGCGCCGCCCCCATAGAGTTATTTTTAAAATGAGATCCTTTGACTAATTGATGATTACTTACTTTAGTTTCCCTTCTGGATTAGTAATACGCAAATATAAAGTTTTAAAATTTTGGTCCAGATTAAATGCTTATGCAAACCAACTACTGCTGACGTGTCTGTGGAAGGCCAAATTTATCTAAATAAGAGAAAACCCTAACATGGTCGATAATGCGAAACATTAGAATGAGTGATGCAGCAAGGAAGGAATGAAAGAGTCTAACTGGTATCAAACTGCACTGGAAACAAAACTTTAATTTTTGTTTTGTTTTCTTCATTTAATGAAAGGCATATCCCACTTTGTTGAATATAAAGATTTCATATCCTTCATATTATTTGAAATTTTAAATAAGCTTCATGAATACAAGAACTCAAACTAATTTGACAAAGTGATTTTTTTTTTTAAAGAAAAATCACACATATTCTCCTCCATCCTCCATTACAGTAAGAAACCCTAGAGGTACAGCACCCTTCTTTCAGGTGGTTAGATCATGGCAGACTCAGTTCATTGTCTTCCACATCATTTGGTGGTAGCAGGATGGGCAACTTCAAGGTATCTGCATCCTTACTCTTCACTCTACAAATGTCTTTAATAAAATGGCAAGATTAGAGAGACTCTTCAGAGAACAGCTACTGGAACTCATGGTCTACTTGCCAAAAGACACTCTCCTTAAATTCTAAACCAGTGGTATTCAAGCACTTAATTATGGCCTGTGTTTGCAAATATGCATAATCTTCTATGGAACTTGAATATACAAAATGGTGAAAGTTAGATCACGCAGTTGAGAACTGAGTGAGGCCATCCCAAATTCGTTTGTTGAATTATCCCCTTTGCTCCTTAGCACACACTGTGCACCCAAGGCCTCTAAGGCAATCCTGAAAAATACCAGTAGAAAACCACTAATTTGAAGTATTTATGACCAATTCTATTGTTGCTCATACTGTACCCACTTTTCTATTCTGTTTCCATTTCTTGGCCATTTTGGTCCCTAAACAGTTCATAACTATGTGTAATTCCCTGAAAAGAAATGGCTTCTATTATAACATGGTTATATTATATTGAGAGATGGCTGGAAACCTCATGGATCATTTATTTATCTCCATTGTTTTGTACTAAACTATTTTACACTTGCTTTATGGGGCAAAGTTCTGAGATTATCCCTGAGATTATGCTATGAAGCCAGGGTTATGAAAATCTATAAGATACTTTCAGATAACTATACTCTTTTTCAATAATTACGTACATGCTATACTTTTATCATAAGTAAACTAAGTTCAATAGTCTTAACGGAGTTACATTTTTTGGAAGAGTATTTGAAACCAAATTTACAGAAATTCAACAGGAACAATATCACAAGGCCTTATTTTCCATTCCAATTATTCTACCATTTCAGGCTATTGTGCAAAGGTTTTATTTAGCAAAAAATAGCTTGTTCAAAATATTCCATTTTTTCTCTACACCCAGGCAACAAAAGTAAGTTGCATTAAAAGCACTCATTTAACAACTTTTTTTTTTTTCCTATAATGGTTGTTATAGATTCTCTTTCTGGCTGGCATTTTATCAGAGAGAAACACTGTTTACCAACACCATATTGTTTAGTTCTTTCCAAATTACTTCTTGCCTGGAGAGCAAACCTGGATCTCCGGGATGTATTTCCACGTAAATTATGTGCAGAGGAAAAAGATCCCTTGTTTTGTTTATCACGGAAACTTGTTTCTCATTGAAATGACTTGATTAAAATGAAGACAAATTAGAACATACTACTCTGCGCAAAACTTTTTATCCTACAATTTTTAACTCCTTATCTCCTTTGTTGTTTACTTGTTCCTCATATGTATTTCTCTAGACCAACAATATATAAAAAGCTCTATCTCCTTCATTGCAGGAGGAATTGTGGTTAAATGTATGTGTATGTGTGTGTCTACAGTTGGTGATATCTCTTCTTTACAGCTGTGGTTTTGCTTATAATATCTGTTGACTGATAAAAAGCATAGTAACAAAATAAATTTTAAAAATTCAGCAATATGGTCAGGTACAGTGGCTCACACTTGTAATCCAAGCATTCTGGGAGGCCAAGGCAGGCGGATTGGTTGAGCTCAGGAGTTTGAGACCAGCCTCAGTAAGAGCAAGACCTGATCTCAAAAAAACAATAAATAATAAATAAATAAAAATTCAGCAATACTTTAAACTGCACTTTGATTGACAAGAGTACATACACACACACCAGGAATCCACACTGCCCCAACAAAGCCTCCAGCTCTCCTCTCAGCTCCCCCATCACCAGGGCATTTGCAGGATCCTGGTTGATGGTCACTTGTACATAAACACATAGTACAGGGGACAAGGATGAGGTGTGAAAGGAAGACATTTATTCCTTTATTCCGTGAGTGTCACTTCTGTAATGTCCCCACACCAGTGCCTGACAAATAACTGATAAACCATTGAGAAATTCTCTCTACATCAGTCTAAAGAGTAGAATTATCCATCAATAACCATTAAAACTGCTGAGTGGTTCTATACTAAAAATGAATGTTGAATCTAGGAAGCTGAACTGTAATCTATTTTCATATACTCTTAAAATTTTTAATAAAATCCAAACTCTGTTAGGCTTATCACATAATTACTTTAGGGATTAAAAATATCATAATCTTTCCTGATGAGTCATTTTAATGGCCAGTGAAATTTGTATGCTATCTGTGATCTCACTTAGTGGTTATGTCTCAATTTCTGCTTTATTTCATTCTATTACCATGTTTTATTCATCTGCCTATTCCTTTCCTGCTCAAAATTTCCAACTGAGCACAGAAAATGCTTTAACTTTCATGAAGGCTTATTCCCCTTCCTACCCAGTAAGCAAGGCTCCGACTCTGATTATGTTCTTGACAGACATATCTTTTATCCATAATGAGCTAAGACAATGTGGACCCTAAATTTATCTTGGCTTCTGTAATTGATCAATTAGGAAGCATAAAGCATAGCCACTATGTTCATATTTTTCACTGACCTGTTTATGAGTAATCTTAAGCTTCTTTCATTTCAGCAGTCAAATTTAATGATCCCTGGTAAATCTAAAGACATTTTGAGATGAATAACCCAAACGAAAAAGAGAACAAGGTGTTTCTGATTAACTTTAGTTATTCCTATAAGCATGTCAGCCAATGCATTATGTGAGTGCCACTGAGTAAATGTGAAACTTTATAATAATATTGGACACAAAACAATTAAATAGTAAAATCACACACTACAGTATTGACTAGAATTTTTGATGGTGTCTATATTTTTGAACAATTATAGCTTTGTTTTCCACTTTGGTATTCAAGGAGAAAGAATCTGCTCTGACTCAAGGGAAGTTAAATTATTCCTTTTCTCATCCCAAGGTCTGGAAGAATACAGAGCAGCAGAAGTAACATAGTTGCCAAAGCAGCAGAGAACATGGATGGTGCTAGAAAATGCACTTAGTTTATATTCTTAAACTAAGAGGCAATGTGTCAGGAAATGAAGACTCATGTGCTCTGTGAGTGAGAAGCAGACGTAGCAGTAGTGAGAGCAGGAACGATGCAGGCGTAGGACACTGCAGAGCCCGGGGTACTGGGCTTTCCCTCGGCTCTGGGTACCATGACGTATAAAGATATCATCAATATCCTCCATTAGATGGAGGTGACACTGCCACAAAGAGCCAATAATGATGCAGGGTCATGAGTGCCATGATGTCAGGGATGTACCACAGGATGCAATAAAAGCATCTTTCCAACTTTGGGAGGTGAGGCAAGTGTTCCTAGAATGGATAATAGCTGAAGTGAATTCTGGAACATTCCTAGACCAGCATAATGATCATAAGCATTGGCCTCATTTAGAGGTAATTTTGAGAAATACAGAAGCTATGACCTAGCCAGGTCACACTGGAAGAAATATATATTTTATTTAGGTCTCTGGGTGATTCCTATGTACACAAAAATTTGAGAAACACTGTTCTAGAATATACCTGGTACCATAGCCAAGGAAACAAACCAGAAGCCAACCTTCCAGGTAGAGGGAACTACCCTGGCAGCAGGGAGGAGACAGAAAGACTTGTCCTATATTGGGAACTGTAGGCACAAACTGGTCAGTATGGCAGGAGGCAGAGTTTAAAGGGAAAGGTGGCTGGATAAAGGCAGAAGAAATGTGCAGAGGTATGATAATGTCAACTAGATGATTAGTAATGCAGTGTTAAGGGATTAGACATTCACAAGGATCCGTTAATAGGGCCCATTTTGTATTTCTGTTAGATTACTTTAGCTGATTGATGGAAAATGATGATGAAGGGACCATTCAGGAGCTTACCATAGTAGTTAAGGGGGAAAAGGACAGTGAATTAATTAAAGTTGGTAGTAGTGGTGAGGGCAGAAAGAAGGGCACAAACAGAAGGAATAACAACATAAAAACTTGATAAGACTTGGTAATGAACTGAACAGAGAAAGCTGAGAGGGTTTGGGATGGAGCAATCAAGGCTGTCCTCAGACTTCTGGTTTACACATTTGAGTCATCAATAGAATGAAGATTAAATTTAAATAGAAAAGGTTAGGATCTTACTGAACATGTTGAGTTTAAAATATCTGTTGAACAGCCAAGTGAGAACTTCTAGTAACAGTTGGAAACACAGATCTAGAGCTATAAATTTGGGAGTCATCAACATAAAATTGTTAAGAAAAATTTAAGAGCAGATTACATCACCTGGAGAAAGCATAAAACTTCAATGGTAAAGGAAAAGGAGTATTGGGTAACACCATCCTTTGATGGGCAGAGGAAGAATTGCCCTAAAAACATACCAGAAAAGATTAGCCAGAGGGTTAAGATAAATAAATAATAATGTAGCATTAAAAAAGAAGGAATTTGATGTGTCACATATAAAATCTGCATTGCTGATGTGGCCACGCTGAAAACAATTTCAAAGAAATGATGGGACGAAAGAATGAGTAGGTGGTGGGAGGGAAGTAAGAGTGTGAGGATAATAATGAGTTGAGCATTAATGGACTAGGAAAGAGTGGGTATCTTAACAGAACCCCACATTTAAAAAACTGCTTCAGGAATAATACAATGCATACAGGTTTTTGAACTTGGTGGGCTCCCATCTTGGTTTTTTGTTTATTTTGTTTCATTTTAAACATTTTCCCAGAATGGAAAAAATAAAGGCAGCCACTTTTTTTTTTTAAATAAAATCTGCCTAATGAGGCTTATTTCTGTTTGAATTTGTTACACATTATACAAACTTCAAAGCTGGGACATTACAGAAGTGATAATCATTAAGCGGATGACCATTTTGCTATAGGGCCAAGAACAGATGGAGTCAGTGTGATCTCTTGACACTCCTTCCAAACTTGGAAAACCTAGACAGTAGCCTGATGGAATGGCATTTTCACTCCCTGGGCCCTATTCAGTCTTTGTTTTGAATAACAAATATTTTTAACACATTGAAGTCACTATCTGTGATACAATCGACTATAGAAATAACCTAAGCATGCTAACATTATTGTCAGGCAATTAAGCAAAATCCTAGGTGGATTAATGTTTAATTTAATGCGCTAACATTTGAATTACGATCTTGTGAGATTAATGATACTGAGAAATGTCAAGAGTAAAAACGCTGTCCTGAGTTGGCTGTTAGACAAACAACAAATTGAGCCTTTATAATGGGAAATTAGATAGCTGGAGACCAGAAGCCTTCTTAGAATGGTGGAAAACTATGGTCATAATTAGACATTTGAAGTATGGCAGGTTGTGGGAAGAACTTTCCAGTGACTAGACCAGTGGTCATAAGGTACTAAATGCAGTCTTTCTTTCTCTCCACCCTGTGTCCCTACCCCTGGGCCATAAAGCAGATCACCAGCACCAATTAAGAGACAAGGCCAAGTAGTTTGCCAGGTTGTTTATGATTCACTGGCAACAACTAGATAAATCAGGTATAACTGTCCTTATTCAAATAAGGAGCTTGGTGAAGTTAAGGAACTTGTATAAGTCACACCACTAGCAGGTGGCCTACCTGGGACTCACAGCAGCATTTGGCAGATGTGGTGGCTCACATAACAGCAAAGGCCTGCCTTCCAGGACTATATTAAGTACCTTCCTTATAGTTGGTGGTTGGGTTTGTGTCTGGATTGTAACCTTTAACATCCACATCTCTGGTTTATTCTTTCTTATTTCTAGAGTGTATCAAAGCATTGTTCATATCAAGGTGACCTTTTCCTGCAATTACCTCACATAAAATTCTTAATCTACCAGCTCAGACAATTAAGTTTGCAAACTTGCCACCATGTGCTTTCATTGGCAGCACTGTACAAACTACTCAGTAAGGTCTTATAACCTTGATATATCTATGTCTCACAGCTGTGTTTGTGTCTACATGTGGTGTTTTGTTGAGTGGTGTTCATTATTGTAGTTGTGTGTTTTTATGGGCCATCACAAGAATGTTGGAGCTTGAATAAGAACAATGAACAAACATTCATAAATTTCTTGTTAAGACTGTTAAAATCAGAGACATGTTAGGCCAAGTTTATGGGGATAATTCCATGAAGAAAATGGCAGTGTATAAATGGATTAAACATTTTCTGACGGGAAAGTGTCATTGATAAAGAGAGTTAGGGTGAATAATAAGGAGCAGAATTGATGAAAACATTCCAAAAAATTCATCAAATTGTTTGTCAAAGTCATCGACCAGCTGACTGTAAGAAGCACAGTAGATCAAGTAATTATTAATAGAGAAATAGGTATGAAAATTTTGACTGAATATCTTGGCCAACAACTCATGGGTCCTCTGTCACAACAATGTACCAGCTTACACAGCACTGTCTGTGAGGGAGTTTTAGCCATTAAACTAATAAGCATTTGGAACACCCTCTGTACTCAACTGATATGACCCCATTGAGTTTTTTCTTTTCAGAAGACATTTTGATGACATTCAGGACATCAAGGATAATATGATGGCAGCTCTGATGGCCATTATAGAAAAAAGTTCCAAAATTGCTTTGCAGGGTGGACTAGGTGCCTGGCATCTGTGCACTCCAAGGGGAGTACTTTGAAGGTGACTGCAGTGACATTCAGAAGTAAGGTATGTAACACTTTTTCTAGGACAAGTTCATTAACTTAATTGTCAGACCTCTCATGTTTAGGGTACTTTTAAGTAATGATTCTTTTTATTTAGATTCTTGAATTCTTATAAAAACATCTGATTCCACACTCATACTATGCAAGGCTGTTACTTTTCTCCACCTTTGTTCTATTTCCTGCATTGTTGTTGTCGCCTTCAAAATTATTATTCTTCCAAATTATATTATCTGTAGAGGTTTTATTTCCTCCAAATGTTAAATGTTTAGTTGTGGTTAGTTTTCACCAATGTAAGGTACAGTTTCTAGTCTATTCCTGTCTAGTTTTACAGGTGCTATTTAAAGTTAATAGGATCACATAGTTTTATGCTTCCCAGTTTATAAAGCAGAGGTGCTACCTTCATTAATTATTCTCTTTCATATATACAGTAATCTTTTTTTTTTTTTTTTTTTTTTGCAGTTTTTGGCCGGGGCTAGGTTTGAACCCACCACCTCCAGCATATGGGGCTGGCACCCTACTCCTTTGAACCACACGTGCTGTCCAATATGGTAATCTTCACTGAACTGCAAATTCTATCCTCTTCTTTGTGAATTAAGTCAGAGACCTTCTACCATTGATGTTTTTATAAATAGATGTCTACTAAGCAGTTCACGCTTACATTCAGTCTTATTCTCCCCTGAAAGAGAGAATTTCAGTTTGGCGTGAAGCCTGGGGCAACTGAGAGGTGCTTCTAGGAAATAGACCTGGGCATCACCGAGTCCCAGAGCAAATTCACCCTCATGATCAGGTATCATAATGAACAAGGTGGGGGATTGCATGTGTGATGGAATGCAACAAGTCCTAATAAAAACGCGTCCATGTCACATGGGCTGTACCATCTACATCACACATGAGGAATTTTAAAGCTGAACTTCTGACTTTAAACTTTAGTAGCACGCTGTGGTATCGACTGCTTTATATAACATTCCCATTAATGGCATTTCACAGCAATGTGTCTTTACACATTTTGTCAGCTACATCGTTTTCCACTGCAAACACAAAGTTTTCATCTAATCTTCCCTTTCTCAGTAATTGGTCCAAAAATATGAAATTATATTTGCTTTCTCTTGGCCTTCAAGCCCTTCATTAATGCTACCAAATCATGTTAAGTCTACTTTTAAAATTCATACTGACTTGCCACATCTCCTTACCTCTATTACTATCCCCTAAGTTCAAATCCTTTTTTATTTTTTACTCAAGAATTATAGCATTTTCTTAGATGATCCTAACTGGTCTCTCTGTTTCTGCTCTTGCTTTCCTACAGTCAATTCTCTTCATAGCTGTTAATATCGTCTTTTAAAAACACAGACAAGTCTATTACTTCCTCTTTCTTCAAAATCTGCACTTACTGCGCACAGAGTAAACCAGTGGCCTTGTGTAGCCTGGGCCGTGCATCCCTCCCAAAGTTGTGGACATGGTCTCTGAGTTGCTTACCTGGCCCTGGCCACAAGGGTCTTCCTCTTTATCTAACACACCAACTTTCTTTTTTTTTTAGGCTCCTTGCTTTTGTTTTTATCCCTGGAACTAACTTTTCCTGGCTTCTTTCTCACTTCATTGAGTACCTAATCTCATGTCTTCAGAGAAGCAGCCCCTCTGACTATGCAATCTAAAATGGCAATCCCATGTCCATGCACACATGTACACATAATTCTGCCTTAATTTGAATTTATTTTATGGCAATTTCACGACTTGATATAATCATTAATGTTAAGTGCTGTAATGGCACCTTCTCCACCAGAGCACAGATTCCACAAAGGCAGTGGTTTAGAGTTGAGAAGTCTGAGTCTTCCCTAATGCAGTGTCTGCCATGATCCCCCACATACAGCATGTGCTCAGTAAATGTCTGGTGAATAAACTGTCTCATTATATTTGTCTTTGCAGAAGAATTTGAAAGGGGAAGCCCTGACCAGGAAGTTCCCTAAGGGTCAGTATGCTTTTTAGTCAAAAGAGGAAGTGCCTTGGAGTTACACAGATTTGGAGTTGATTGGTTGGAACAGCAAGTTTGCCTTGAACCATTTAACCATTGACCGTAGGCAAGTTACATAATTCTCTAAACTAATTTTTTTATTTGTTTCATTTTTAAACGAGGATGATACTACCTATTTTTATAGTTTTCAGACATGAAAATAACTTACATGGAAATGCATATTTCTGCATTTGATCAATTTCTTCAGAAATCTCACCAGTCAGGGTTATAAGCCTAGGGCCAGGAAACTGGCTTTATTTTGAGTTCAAGTGACAAGTACCAATTTAACAAAACAAGTACTTTTCATTTCAACAAATGTTCATGCTCACATGAGAAATACAGTACAATGCTATTACTGCACCAAGATTGTTAAACTTTCTATTTTGGTAAATTATTACTGTACTAAATTCGTTAAACTTTGTATTTTAGTAAATTATTCAGTAGATTTTGAGCACAGTGGACCATTTTCTCATTGAATTAAAAATATTCCATCTGTAACTGTAAACAAAGTCTCTTAATTTACTACTCTCCATGGATTAAAAGATTTATTAATTATAAATACTCTATCCTAAACTATTGAAAGGTATGGTTAAGTAATCAGAGAAATTCCAAATCTTTCCAGATATGATTCAATCTTTTTTTCTCACTGAAGAAGCCAAACTTATTACCCTACAAATAGCTTTCATTTTACATGACTCTAACTGAATATATAAAATATATTAGGTACATTACCATTTATATGAAAATTTTAGTGTGTTCAGATAAAATGTGTACTTCTAATCTTACTAGAGCTTTCTCCTAATTAAAGGAACACATGGCTGGCACATTTAAAGGATTGTGTTAATTTTTTTCAGAATTATAGTTTTTAAATAATAAAAAATCTTTGCAGGCTCTCAAGAAAAGATTTTCAAACTATTATGCTTATTTTGTTTTTAGAAATAGAAGCTAAAAGAATGCATCTCCCATTTTTAAACGATCTTATATATATGCATAATATACATTAAGGCAACTCAAAAATTAATTTTCAATTTTTCATCTAAAAACAAAAAGGGGTATTGTTCATTACAGAAATTTAGTTCTATCAGGATACCTCAGCCATAGTAATAAGTGTCATTTGTGATTTAGAGCAAGAGTTATTTAGAGGTAGGATGACTTATAGTTTAGTTTTTAAAGAATTTCCTTATTGTGAAGTCTGAAACTATTTAAAATTTATCAAAAAGTTTCAGGACTATTCTGTTACCAAACACAGACATTCCTTCTTGGTAGGTGGGGTGGTGGTTCTGGTTATCATATTAAATTAGCAATGGTGGAGAATATGAGATATTCACATTAGTAATTTATTCCTTCTTTGCATTTACTATGCATTAAAATTAAGTTGCATACAAACTTTATGAACACCTTAGATATTTATTGGATATTTATGGGAGCCAACTATGTGTTAAGCATGGTTCTAAATGCTAGAGTACAGCAGAGAAGAATGAAGAAATTGATATGCATAAGTAGATATTCCTATTCTAAAGTTCAATCCACATTGAATGGTGTAAGATAAAAAAATACAGTATACCTCTCAAAACACAAAACATTTTACATATCAAACCTGTCTACCAAGGGATAACCCTTTAGGTGAACTGACAACAACCAAAATGCTGAGTCACTTGAGTTAATTTGGTTGAAACTTTGGCCAATCTAATTATATTATATATGGATTAAATAGCAGATAAACTGAAAGGTAGGTTTTTGGGTTTTCTGTGTGTCTCTGTTTTGTGTTTAATGGGACATGGAGAACCTGAGAGTTAGTCAGAGCTACTAACATTGTTTGACTTTCCAAGCTCCAAATCTGGGGCCCTAATAGTTGTACTAGCTCTATAAACCCATGATTCTGAATAATGATATTAATATTTTATTCAGTTCAAACAAATCTTGACTCTGCTATGCTTAACAGGATTTTTCAGTGTGCTATATTTTGGAGCTGACACTGTATAAATACAAAAAAACTCCAGTTGTTTGGTTAGCTTGAGTGCTAAACGATAGTCAAAGAAAAATGACATCCTTAATATTAACTGCATACACTTGTAAGCTATTGAGCTTCTTCCAAGAACACGAAACTACCCTATCAGCTATCAAGTACTACAAACTCACTTTTTAAAAGTCTCTGATTACATCTGTGACCAAAAAGTAAAGAGTCTAATATGAAATAAAACACTGGTTTACCACGTTAACAAGGAGTTCAAGAGAAAAAACACAAAAGAAAAGCTAGCTCACAAAGGAAATTACATTTTTGTATTTTACAGGTCAGTTGGTAGTGGACCCTTGGATAAGTGAAGAGCAGGTAATCCTTCCAGGAATTGATGTGGCTTGCATTTTAGCCAGAATAATATTAACACCTAAAAACACAGGAAGGTTGGGCAGAGTGCACAACAATCTCTACACCATACATCAATTTTGTAGACTTGCTTCTCCCGGTGATAACAAAATAAACCACTCTGCTTTTATAGATGAAGAAGCCCACACAGGCTTCAGGCCACTTAGATGAGTTGAGGAGTGATTGTAGTTTGTGGTACAATCGGGACCTAACAGGGGATAGCTAGTGACTGCTTTGTAAGCATGACTGAGAAGTGGAAAAGACTGTGTGTGGAGGAATATGGGCTCTGCAGGACAATATCTGAGCTGAAGAAGAAAGTACATCTATCACTATAATACAATGGTATGTTAGAGCTGGGTACACGACACAGTCATTTAGTCCAAAGGGAGAAGAAGGGAGATTATTGAATAGTAGGTGGCAGAGTTAGGAAAGAAATGAAACTCTGGTTTGCAGGCCGTATTTCAGGTACAGACCCATGTTTTATTCATAAGTTTCCTTCCCAGGCCTAGCTCTATCATTTTTCAAAGATTTCAAATAAGAACTTGGGATCAAATAAAAACACTTGGTTCCTAAAACAGACATTAAAAGAAAGGAAGGAAAAGACACTTTTCCAGAAAACGTACATATTTCCCCAAGAAAACTTTCAATATTGTGCTAAGAAATTCACACGGCTGGAATGAAGCAGGGAAGAACGTATACCAGCAATTTATGAAAGAAATAATCACAAGAGTGTATGGAAAGAAGACAATCTGGTATTGAAATAGAGTGAGAAAAATGATGGTCTGCATCAGTTCTAAAACTCATAGAACTTTTGAGAATAAATGAAACAGGCTGAGAAGCCTTTAACAAGTTAAAAGATTCCTATGAATGGCGGAAACTTTGAGAAGTAAATGTTTAAATTGTGGCAATAGCCCTGAGAGATTTCCTTTAGAATTGCAGCTTTTCTAGAGAACTGCATTTCTTCTGCACCTTTGTTGTCTCGTAAATCTGTTTATTACCTTGCGTGCTACAGTTCTTAGAGCAGATTTGTTCTAAATGGTGTGTGATAAGATTTCTAGCTGAGAGAGAATGTTGTAGAGTAAATCTAGTTCGTTTTCATCCATACTAAAATATTGGGTTGCTCTAATAAAGCTCATCTCCCTTCTTTGTGTTCTTACTCTACAGCCTCCCTCTGATCCCAGTGTTGTGCGAATGTTCTGAATGTATGTTCCTTATTGCATTTCATATCCAAGTGATGAATGCTCTAATCCATCCAGTCCCACAGACACAGGCTGTGCGTCTGTACTCTGTAAACCCCAATCCAAAAAGCTCCAGAATAAAAACTTGTGGGGCACTTCTGTGATCCACAAGCAATGAGTAGCAGTCAAAATGCAGGTACGTTTTTGAACACAAAAATTTACTGAAAATATTGTATAAAATTACCTTTAGTCTATGCTTATGAGCTGTATATAAAACAAATGAATTCTGTGTGTAGGCTTGGGTCTCATCCTCCAGATACCTCTAGGAATATGCAAATGTTCCAAAATCTACTAACAAAAACCAATGAAACACTCTGGTCCCTGGTATTCTGCATAATGGACATTTATTTATTTATCTGTCTTAACAGAGTGCAAAGGCTTTGTACCCATATATAAGGACAGAAGAGGTCACAGATTGTAGGCAGTGTGGAGTGGACACTGGAAGGGCACTGGGTCTGGGGGCTGGAAGACTGAGATCTGGGATCTGGATTTTCCATGGGCTACTTAGTAGCTCTCTAACCTTAGACCCTCTCCTATTTACCATTATGAGTCTTGGTTTCCTCATGTACAAAAAGGTGAGGACAAGTGTGGATGGTACTTTTCCTACCAACATTCTTATGAGGAGCCATGCAGGAAGTGCTCAATAAATCTCTGTTATAGGGTGGTACCTATGGTTCAAAGGAGTAGGGCGCCAACCCCATACACTGGAGGTGGTGGGTTCAAACCCAGCCTTGGCCAAAAAACGGTGCCTGTGGCTCAGTGAGTGGGGTGCCGGCCCCATATACTGAGGGTGGTGGGTTCAAACTCGGTCCCGGCCAAATTGCAACAACAACAACAAAAAATAGCTGGGCCTTGTGGCGGGTGCCACAGCTACTTGGGAGGCTGAGGCAAGGGAATCACCTAAGCCCAAGAGCTGGAGGTTGCTGTGAGCTGTGACGCCACAGCACTTTACTGAGGGCAAGAAAGTGAGACTGTCTCAAAAAAAAAAAAAAACAATAAAAAACCCTCAAAAAACAAAATAAATCTCAGTTATACTGATGTTCTTACTGTCCTATTTGCCCTCACACTTAACCTACGTCTACTGAGAAGATTACGATTCTTATTTTTTTAATTTAAATTGCCCTACAAACATAGGTGAGGTTATTATTTTATCTAGCAATATGCCAGTCTGTTACACAGAGCTTTGATGAACCTATCCTTCTGTCATTTGGTATGATACATGGAAAGGTTCAGTAAATGAGAGCAATTATTATTATTTCCATTCATTTTAAAGACAGTTTCATTTTCTAGATGTTTAACCAACACTCTGCGACTCTGTTAGGATGACAGTAAGTTTCTTGTACTAATTTGGAAGCATCTTTCATGAGCATACATATGTGTTCTTGAGAAACTCTGTGAAGACCTAAATCATTTTTAAAGTTGTGGCTTACTTTATAACTCTAGAAACAGAAACACCCTGTAGCAGCCTGGTGCACATTCTCACTTTTTTTTAAGTTATGTTTTCAAAATAAACGTGTGATCCTTGTGGGGGCTGCATTCATCAGACAGGAAATGCATGACAAAACACGGCATGGGAAAAATGAGAGTGTGCACTCCCTGGGGAATACGACGCGTCCTACAAATATTACAAGGTGGATGCATCCTGCCGGGCTTTCTTTTTCAATGATTACTTGTTCTGTCATCTGTTACTATTGATTGTAAACTATGTCACTTCCAGGAAAAGTTCTATAATAAACCTGGAGGAACAAATAACACTTTCCCAAAGGAGGCTTGTTTTATTCCACACTGAGTCATCATGTGTGTCACCATGCTTTGATCATCGTATGAAAAGTTGTGTATCTGTTGGCCCTGCCCTTCTATGTCTAACTAAATCATTCTTCCTCTCTGAAATCTGGACATCCAAATCCATAGCCCTTTCTTTAACTCTCAAGACATCATTGTCCAAAGCAGGGGTCCTCAAACTTTTTAAACAGGGGGCCAGTTCACTGTCCCTCAGATCGTTGGAGGGCCAGACTGCGGGCCCAGGACAAGTTAGCTGCTAAGCAGGACAGGCAGCAGCGGCAAAAACACCCGGCGGGCCGGATAAATGTCCTCGGCGGGCTGCATGTGACAGTTTGAGGACGCCTGGTTCAAAGTATGCAGTTAGCCACCAGCATATCGTAACTTGCATTGTTTTGCCTCTCTGTATAAATTCTTACTTTACATCGTATGACTTAATTTAAATTCTTACTTTAACTTCTTACTTTAAATAGTGTGATTTCCTTACATCTGATACTTGGTTGCAACTTTTTCTCAGCACAGTCCCATTTTTTAGGGAAACAGACAATTCCTTGAGGAGATTCATGACTGATGGTTCAGAAACCTTCCTGATATTTTAACTCCTGCTTGCCCATGAACAGACTAAGTCTCTTCCTGATAGGGAGGATGTTTTCTTTCCTCTAATCTCTTGGGTTTAAATCACTGACAGACCAGAGGGCCGTGAAGGAAATACTAAATCTCTCCACAGCTGTCCTCACTTTCACATTTACCCTTAGACTCAACCTTGCTCTTCCATCAAGAATCATAAAGAGCCATCTGCACCTGGCTCCCCGGGGCTCCTCGGGATGGCCCCTGTCTTTAGTTGAAGTAATCAATCAGGAAAGCTCATAGATTTCCTTATTCATAAAGCAATGAAACCTTTCTCCACTGGGGTTAGCAAGTCATGAACTCTAAATCACAAAGTCCCAAATCCTCAAAAGACCAAGAAAAACTCTGAACCTGAGGCTGGTATAACACACCTTGCAAACACCTTTAGTCCTCTATTAAAATGTAAAAGGGAAAAGACACAGGGTCCCTAACTCATGGTTCTCAGGCTTCCAACTTATTTGCATGTCAAGGGTTGCAAATTATGTATTTTTTTAAATCCATTTCCTATGAAGGTAAATGGAAGGAGAAGCTCAAACTGAACTAATCCTACTTGTTTTAGAGGATTTTGGGGTTTTCCTCCTGAGTGTTCAAATTTAGTTTTAGTTTCCCAAAAAGTGTGTCCTGGGAGGTCCTAAACTACTACTGCCCAAAAGAGCACTGGTCTTGGGAATGTGACATAGAACCAAAATACGTCAAAGCCTCATTAGTGAGAAGAACAATGCAAGTAACAGCCCTTTCCTAGAGATTCATAATGAGCATTAGGGCACTGAAATGTAGATTTCCCTTTTTGAGCCAAAACAAACAAACGAACAAAACCCCCCAGTAAAACCAAAGTGCTTTCCTTTTCTAGTCTCATGTAATTTCTATCGCAGTCTAAGATAAACTTTGTAAAATACAGGGATGAATGCACAGAGCATTTCTTAGATGCATTCAGCAGATTTTCCCCTCATCTGAGCAATATAATTCAACTACTAATTGCTTTAATAATTTAGGACACTTGGATGGACTGGGAATGGCTCAAAGGAAATATGGATTAAGAAAATTGCTTTCTTATGGGCCATTTCTCCAGAGATAGTTGCTTGAATTAAGGATCTAAATGTCAGGTCAAACTCATTTTGTATTACAATCTAGTAATCTAAATGGCGGCTGTTGAGATTAGTCCAGAGGGGGCTACATGTAGATTTCTAATCAAGGGGACAGCTTTATTGATTACTTAATAATAAATTCTTTGCAACTCTTAAACTTTTAGGGGAATATTTTTTAGTAGGTTAAAGTGGTCACTCTCTCTCTTTTTCAAGAAACTTTAACCCTCCATATGGCATGGCTAACTTCGCAGAAGGATGTAGTGCAAGTACTCAAACAACCTTGGTACTGTCATGCATCTCCCACCCTACCTGTAGATTTGTTTCTCTCAGTAATAACAGTAATATTTGATGAAAAAAGTCTAAAGACATAGATACTATGTAGTCTTACAAAAAGGTGGAGACGTTACCTCTTTTACGTTTACATGGAGGGACCTGGAACATATTCTCTTGAGTAAAGTATCTCAAGAATGGAGGAAAAAGTATCCAATGTACTCAGTACTTCTATGAAACCAACTTGTATTTACTCACACTTTCTTATGGAAGACAGAACACAACTATAGCCCAGGATGAAGGAGAGAAATGGAGTGTGAAGGGGATAGGGGGAGGTTTGATAGAGAGAGGGTAAAAGGCGGGACCACACCTATGGAGCATATTGCAAGGGTACAAGTCAAATCTGTCAAGTGTAGAACATAAATGTCTTAACACAATAATCAAGTAAATGAGGCAAAAGCTATGTTGACTGGTTTGATGTAAACATGTCAGATTGTATAAAAAAATCAACACATTGTTCCTCACATATGCACAAATGTATTCATGCTATATGTATCTATGATTTATAAAAAAAGACATATATAAAGAAATCATTTTCCTCTTCAAACCATAGTTCTATTAGAGAAATACATTTCCAATATTGTTTTACATTTCCTTCCTAGAAGAAAGAGCTGTGAAGGTAAAGCACTATGGTATTCCACACACAGACATACACGTATTGATAGTTTTTACTTTTACAGAGGATAAAGAAAAAAGTTACTTGCATTTCAAAGAGAGAATAAAAAATATGTCAGAGAGAGAAAATGTCTAACAAAAAAGAAATGCATTAACATTAAAGACAAATATGATAAAATTAGAAAATGAAATAAGTGGCTTTAAAAAATTAATCAAGTGGCCAGAGTGGTGCCTCACACCTGTATCCTAGCACCATGGGAGACCAAGGTGAGCTCAGGAGTTCCAGACCAGTGTGAACAAGACGGAGACATGGTCTCTGCCAAAAACACAAAAATTAGCCAGGCAAGTGTCTCAAGTCCCAACTACTTCAGAGGCTGAGGCAGGAGGATTGCTTGAGCCCGGGAGGATGAGGACGCTGTTACCCAGGCTGACATCCTGACATCAGGGCCTGGGCAAGGGAGTGAGACTCGGTTAAAAAAAAAAAAAATCTAAAGAAATGACTGACATAACTTCTGGGGATCTAATCACAGCATAGGTGGTGGTGATTTTTGTATTCCTGTGTTTGATTCTGATAATACTATGATACCTGTGTATACAAAATCATTTTCTACATCTTGGATATTTATAATGTTTCTCAATGACATGTTTTGTGATAAAGACAAAACAAAGAAAAAATAAATGACTGGCAAATGCATTCTTTATATATATATATATATATATATTTTTTGAGACGGAGCCTCAAGCTGTCCCCCTGGGTAGAGTGCCATGGCATCACAGCTCACAGCAACCTCCAACTCCTGGGCTCAAGCGAGTCTCCTGCCTCCGCCTCCCAAGTAGCTGGGACCACAGGCGCCCGCCACAAC
>CAUYQV010162393.1:0-12532 GCA_963574575.1 Galagoides demidoff | reverse complement strand
GGTAGGTAGTGCAGAATAGTATAGCAGTTCCAAGGTAGCACAGGAAACTCAATATACTGCTGACTTTTCATGCTTATTATAGCTTTAAGGTCATAGGCAATTTCATTGCCTAGAGTTGCTCCCACTTTTTTTTTGGCTCCTAATTTTAAAAAGCCTTTTACGAAGCTTTTTACTCTCCCTATGACTTCAGCTTTTGTTACATTGGCAATGTTATATTACTAAGTACTACCATCCAAAGGAAGAATGCAAAAGGGGTTGCATTTTTTTTCCATTTCCTTTTTAGGTTTTGGTTTTTTTTTTTGTAGAGACAGAGTCTCACTTTATTGCCCTGGGTAGAGTGCAGTGGAGTCACAGCTCAGAGCAATCTCCAACTCCTGTGCTTAGGCGATTCTTCTGCCTCAGCCTCCCAAGTAGCTGGGACTACAGGTGCCTACCACAATGCCCAGCTATTTTTTGTTGCAGTTTGGCCAGGGCTGGGTTTGAACCCGCCACCCTCAGTATATGGGGCCGGCACCCTACTCACTGAGCCACAGGCGCCTCCCTCCATTTCCTTTTTAAACTGTGTATCACCATCCCCAGCAAAACCACTGTCCTATAAGAAAGGGGCAGGGGAATGGTCAGCAAACTCTGCCAGAGTATCCTGGCTCAGGCTTCCCAGGGCAACATGAACCTACTGCCAGATGAATCATCCTAAAGCACAACTCAGACCATGACAAAGCTCACCAAAACCATTCAATGCTTCTTTAAACAGCATCCTAGATAAAGTCCAAGTTTCTTAAACTAACCATTTAAAAATGAATAATAATCAGGCCTCAAACTATTTTTTCATTATTCTACTCTAGGAAACTTATATATTCAAATTAAATGGAATCAGTTACTATCATGGCTGCTGTCTAAACATAACGCATACAATACTAACTCCATCTTTTCAATGAACCTAGAATGTTCCCTCTGCTGCCATCTTCATTTCTTGAAATCCTCTCTGGTGAAGGCTATACTCAAATTTCCTAATCACTCTCCTTCTACTTGCCTTTAACTATCCAATAGAAATAGTAGCATAATCAGATGAGTTATATATCACCTATCTGTACATTAAACTTTTTGTACACGTTGCCTAATTTAATACCAACAGCATTCTCTGGAAGGTAAGTTTTATTATCCCCATTTCACAGCAGAAACATCTGAGACTCAATCTAAGAAAAACTTTGCTGTCAAGTTCACACTGTGAGAAAATAATAGGCAGTAGTCAAATCAGTGCCATGCAACAGCATAACTTGGGTTCGTGCCAATGCATCAAGATGATTCCCTCTACTAAAGCACCAAACTCAGGTCTGAAATTCTCTATGACTATTTTTCTTCCAAGGAGCATGTTGTATTGATCTTTCTAGGTTCCATACCTAAAAAGGCATCACCAAATAGATTTATAAACTGAATTCATCCTTTCAAAAGAGAAAAATACCTCCAAATACTTAATAATGTGTCTGGGGGTTCTGCTTTGAGGACATTTTTCATCCTGGTAGTCTGTTTCTACTTCTGTGGTTCTTGATTTTGTACATTATGAATGTTTTCTTTCAGAAAATATTTTAAATATCACTCTTTGTTTTTTAAAAGGAGTAATACCATGAAGACTTTCTCTTCTACTGTCTATTGAGAAAAATTTTAAGTTTAAAGAAAAGTAAATCATAGTATCATGAATTCTATATTCTTAATTCCAGCATTTAGCTATTTTAACATTTTGAGATATTTGCCTCATGTATTATTTTGCTGAAGTTATATAAATAACAGATACAATGATATTTCTTTCCTATGTACTTTAGTATGTAGTTCTAAAAGAAAAAGAAAAGAGTAAGGATAGTCTCTTCTCTAATTACAATACTATTATCTCTCTAAATATAATAACATTATCACATTTACCAAACTTCATAAGCATTTTTCATTAACAATTAGTAAGTCTGTATTGAATTTTCACTTTCTCGAAAATACTGGTTTGATCAAACCAGAATCAAAGCAAGAACCACACATTGTTTTTCATTTGTTTGTTATGTCCCCAAGTCTCTTTTAATCTAGAAAATTTGTCTCCTTCCCTCCTTCCCCAATGTTATTTTTCCCATAACATTGACTTGTTGAAGAGATAAGGCCAATTGTCCTTTAGAATATCCTACTTTCTATATGCAAATAATTTCTTCTTCTTTTAAACTTAGCATCCTATAAACTAGAATTTAATTTTAAGATATTGATTCAACCACATTATACTTCTGTGGCAAGAATGAATGAAGGCAAGGAGCGATGTCAGCAAGATGGCAGACTAGGAGGTCCCAGACTTCATTCTCCCTCCACCCCCAACACACATGCAGAACATCCATCTAGCAGCTAACAACAGACAAGGACACCTTGTGAAAACCCAAAGACTTTAGAACGACACTGAAACACCCATATGAGCCATAGAACTAAATAAATATTGCATCAGAGGGTTAAGAGGAATGGTTTCACTTTAACTGAATTGTCCCTTTTCCTCCTCCAAGTTATCAGAGTGACACAAAGAGAGAGTTTCTGTGGTGGGAAAAGAAAAAGGGAGATATCCAGCCTCACTATCATTCAGAGATGCTTCCCAGGAAGCCCACACCCATCTCAGTTCATGGGAACACTGGAGAACATGGCAAGGCTAAACTACTTAGTGTCTTGTAGAAACAGAGCAAGGAGACAGAACTCTTAGCAGCCAGCATGCAGTTCTTGGTGGTAGCTCTGTGTTTCTTCCAGCAGTAGCACCTGATAGATCCTAACCAATGGCACAGGTTATCCACAAATCTGAGCTAGGCACTCTCAGAAGTACTGTGTGAAGTTCAGCCTGGCTTGAGTCGCTGTACATCCAGCTCCCACATGCAGCCAAGATCTCACTCCAATGTTCTACCCAGGAAGGAAGGAGCTCACCTCTACACATATAAGCAGAGTGCAGGGGCTAGATCTGTCCAACCTTAAAGTCCAAACAGCATTCACCTCAACCCTAGACCCTACCCTAAGGACCACACAGGCAGGAGATGCATGCTATAATGTACTTCTATGGAGTAAAAAGGTTATATCTACCTGACCTAGGAATCCAAAGAGTAGCTCAGCTTAACTTCACAATCTACCCTAAAGCCCCATGCAGGTACAGGAACACCCATCATGGTATATATCTGTGTAATATGAGAATTGAATTTGTCTGACTCAAGAGTACAAATAGCAGTTCATTTCAGATGCATAGCTTACTTTAAAACCCTACAGAATCAAATGGCAGATCTATTTTTAGATCTCCAAGTGTTCTCCAAACATCTTTCCAAAAGAAACATATTAGTTTGCATTCCCACCAGCAATGTAGAAGTGTTCCCTTTTCTCCGCATCCACACCAACATCTCTGGTTTTGGGTTTTTGTGATGTGGGTAATCTTACTGGAGTTAGATGATATCTCAAAGTAGTTTCAATCCTATAATTCCTCTACTAGGTATATATCCAGAAGACCAAAAATCAGATTATAACAAACATATATGTATCAGAATGTTTATTGCAGCCCAATTCATAATAGCTAAGTCATGGAAGAAGCCCAAGTGCCCATCAACACATGAATGGATCAATAAATTGTAGTATATGTATACCATGGAATATTATGCAGCCTTAAAGAAAGATGGAGACTTTACCTCGTCCACGTTTACATGGATGGAGCTGTAACATATTCTTCTTAGCAAAGTATCTCAAGAATGGAAGAAAAAGTATCCAATGTACTCAGTCTTACTACAAAACCAATTTATAGCTTTCTTATGATAGCTATAACCCAGTTATAGCCCAAGAAGGGGAAAGGGGAGATTGAGGGGGGAGGATGGGTGGAGGATTGGAGGGATCACACCTATGGTGCATCTTATAAGGGTACATGGGAAACTTACTAGGTGTAGAATATAAATGTCTTAACACAATAACTAAAAAAATGCCATAAAGACTATGTTGACCAGTTTGATGAAAGCATTTCAGATTGTGTGTAAAACCAGCACATTGTACCCCATGATTGCATTAATGTACATAGCTATGATTTAATAAAAAAATAAAAAGTCTACAGAAGCATGTAAACAATCTCAACTGTTTGTTGCTATGGAGCATAGCCTCTGGAACCATTAATCTAGAACAGGATCCTCACCTAAGCACTGAAAAACTACAGAACCCAAATATCAGTACCTCCTGGCCACAGAATATTCCCCATGACCCTGCCCAGTCAGCATTAATCATAGTGCCTAGCCAGTAGTCTCACCAAGCAGCATAGCTTAGGCAACAGATCTACATGATCTCAAAGAAAAGTCAACAGCTCAGATGACTAAAAAACCCAGCAGCAAGTTTTAATTATCCAGAGTTGTTATTGGTTGGCATACATAAAATCACAGGCTAGACTAAGTAATGAAGGTTTATTTCTCCCGAGGAACACCTGTAAAGCCTAGAAGAAGTGGCTGTCTTCTCAAATGGAAGGACACCAATGCAAAGACATAAGATTTCAAAGAATCAGGGCATCACAATATACATATCACCAAAATAAATAAATAAATGAAACTTTAATAATGGACTCAAAAGAACAGAGATCTATGAAACAACAAAGAATTTAGAATAATCTTCTTAAAGAAGTTCAATGAATTACAAAAATATATAGATAGAAAATTAAATGAAATTTGGAAAACAGTACATGAACAAAATGAGAAAACAGGCAAAGAAATAAAAACAATTAAAAAATGAATATTAATCCTAGAGATAAAGAATACAATGACTGAACTGAAAAATTAAAAAATTATCTTTTCAAAGAAAGATTCAACAGCAGACTCCATCAAGCAGAAGAATCAGTGAACTCAAACACAACACATTTGAAATTATCTAGTCAGGGAAGAAAAATGAAACAAAAATTAAAAAGAATAAAGAAAGCCTATGGGAATTAATAATTTCAGGAAGAGAAAAGAGATAAAGAGGGCCAGAAAGCATATTTAAAGAAATAATTGATGAAAACCTATCAAATCTGGGAAAAGATGGCAACATCCAGTTATAGGAAATATAGAGGATTCTAATAAAATTCTACCCAAACAGGAGTTCACCAAGACATATAATAGTCAAACTATCAAAAATCAAGGATAAATAAATTCTAACAGCAGCAAGAGATAAGAAACTTAATACATAGAATGGAATCTGAATATGGTAATCATCAGATTTATTAGTAGAAATGCCATGGGCGAGGAGAGGACAAGATGATATATTCAAAATGTTGGGGAAAAAAAAAACTCTGCCAACTAATAATACTTTAGCTGGCAAAGCTGGACTTTGGAAATGAAGAAGAAATAAAAACTGTCTCAGGCAAACAAAAGCTAAGGGATTTAGTCACCACTAGATCTGCCTTTCAGGAATTGAGAAAGGGTGTTCCTTCAGCTAAAATAAAAGACTGATAATTAATAAAATAAAACATAGGAGAAGATAAAACCCAATAATATAAATAATGCAGATTCATATTCAGAAGATGATATAATTGTAATTATCATGTGTAAGGCAATTTTATCTGGAATAATGAGAGTTAAATGGGAAAAACATCAAAAACAGCTATAGCTATATAAATTGATAAATGATGCAAATTACCAAAAGATGTAAATTTTGATATAAAAATGTAAAATGGGAGGAGAAAACTGTAGAGTTATTGCAGGTGACCAAAGTTAAATTGTTTATAGTTTGAAAGAGCCATATATAGGGTATTTTATTAGCCTCATGGTAACCACAGAGAAAAATCTATAGTAGATGCACAGGATATAAATAGGAAAGACTTAAAGCATACCTACAGAAAACCATCAATATAAAAAGGAAGAGTGTAAGAAAAAAGAAATGAAGTACCAATAAAACAAACAGAAAATAATGACAAAATGACAGCACTAAACCCTTACTTATCAATAACTGCTTTGCAAGATGGGGTCCAAAATGGTGGTCTAGTGGCAGATCCTTTGAAACCTCTCCAGATCAAAGTGGGAAGAAGGGCACACAGGAACCACCATTCAGATTACCCTACTCAGAAAGAGAGCGCTGTGAGAGTATAGAGCAGTGGGTGGGACACCAGGAACACAGGAGAAGCAGGAAGGGAAGTCAATGTGAAGGGAAGCTGAGAGGTACAGAGGCAGAGACCGCATGTGGCGATCACAGTAAAATCTGGGCTGCTGGGAGCCCAGAACCATCCCCGACAAGCCCCTGCCAGGATGGTCTGGGGACAGACCTGAATCCTGCACAAATTGGCTTCGCCGAACAGTGAGCACAGAAGGAATGAGCAACAGCAGAGCCCATCAGCCATCAGGTGCTTCATGCCCATCTTTCTGGGGTGGGCTGGGGAGTGAGTGACCCAACCTGGGGCTTCTCCAAGCCAAAGCAGGTGATCTGTTGCCAGGCACTTCCCTCAGGAAGCATGGGCCAATCCAGGAACAGAATCTCTGCCAGAGACTTCACACTGGGGAGATAGTGGGCCACTGTCCCACCTAGCCAGGCACAGGCAGAGTGCTGGAATCACTGTATCCCTATGATTGTTGTCACACAGATCAGTCCCACTTAGTGACTTCCAAAAGACCCTCAAGTCCTCTGATTTGGTCTGCTGTGTCACAGGCATAGACTCCACCCTCCACACTTGGGCAGCCACAGCCACACTGGTCCCATGGCTTTGTTAAACAATTGAGAGGGGGCCTGACTCCAATTTAGACTCCAGGTCCCATTCAAATCACTAAGCCTAAGTAGTCCACGCCAATACAGACTCTGAGACCCCTTATCTGGAATTCAGTATGCTGTCCTAGAATATCTAGAATCCCACCTCAGGCCCAGAGCACCACCCCTAGATCTTCAGTGCTGTCCCTGACCCACTACAGAGCCTCCCCTTTCAGAGCCAAGCAGGAAACCCCACCCCCAAAAACAAGTTGACAGGCTGCTGAAAACTTCAGAGAAGGAACCTCCACAGATCACGGCATCCAACAGCTGCTGTTATTTCTAATTCTAGAGCTCCACCTATTGATCTTTTTTTCCCATTTTCTTCCTATTTCTTTCCCAGGGCAACAAAGTTTTTAACAATTACAGT
This sequence comes from Galagoides demidoff, assembly GCA_963574575.1. Classification (NCBI taxonomy): domain Eukaryota; kingdom Metazoa; phylum Chordata; class Mammalia; order Primates; family Galagidae; genus Galagoides; species Galagoides demidoff. The sequence continues at coordinate 5,439 of CAUYQV010162393.1, read as the reverse complement.
CAATTTCTTTCTTTCTTCTTCTTCTTTTTCTTTACTATATCTTGGGGTCAACTCAATCCTAAGCTTATAGTTATGGTGAGAAAAGATAAAGAGAAGGAAGGGAAAGGGAAAAGTAAAAAGAAAAAAAAATTAAAGAAACCACAAATGAGGAAGAACAAGCAAAACAAGAAAACTTTGGAAACACCAGAATAGATTAACTCCCTTAAGGGATCACAGTGGAGCAGGGAATTCCAACCATAAAGAAATTGTTGAAATTATAAAATGGAATTCAGAACATGGAAGGCAAATAAAATGAATGCATTTGAAGAAAAAGTGGAAAGTCAGTAAAGAACTTATCTCCAGAAATCTATGAAATTAAAGACAGCATCACGAAGGATTTGGACATAACCAAGAAGGTTATAACAGAAGTTAAAGAATTGAAAGAAGCATTCAGGAGTTTCAAAACACAACAGAGAATTTCAGCAAAAGATTAAACCATGGAGAAGAAAGAATCTCATTACTTGAAGACAAGACTTTTCAACTTATCCACGCAATTAATGAGTCAGGAAAGAGGGGAGGAAAAGCAGAGCAATGTCTCAGAGAGATACAGGACTATGCAAAGTATACAAACGTTGAAGAGATATCATCACTCCCATGTTCATTGAAGCATTCTTCAGAATAGCTCAGTTACAGAATAAGGGTTCATCAGTTGATGAGTGGAGGAAGAAAATGATACACAATAAAATACTATTGAGCCTTATAAAAGAAGGAAATTTTATCATTTGTGACAACAGATGAACCTAGATGACATTGTGCTGAGTAAAACAAACTAGGCACAGAAGGACTAATATATATACTGCATAATCTCCCTTTTATGTGGAATCTAAAACAATCTAAAACCCAGAAGCAGAGACTAGAATGGTAGTAATCAGAGGCTAAGTGATAGAAGAAATGGGGAGATATTGGTCAAAAGGTACAAAAGTTCAGTTGAACAGAAGGAATAATTTCTTTTAGAACTACTGTACAGCATGGTGACTATAGTTAATGATTTGTGTATTTCAAAATTGCTAAGACAGTACATTTCAAATGTTCAGTTAATTACTTTGATTTAATCATCCCACATTATAGATACATAATATCACTTTGTAGCCCATAAATATATACAATTATAATTTTTTAATTCATAATTTTAAAAAGAATGAATGGAGGTTGCATTTAATATAAAATTGGTCAATAAAGTCACAGATCTTCTGCTGCAAGGTATGTATTTAACAGAATTTTGATACATTACCTCTTCTTCAACAATGTATCAAGATGATACAACAGAACCTCTGTTAAGTTAACCACCCAAAGGACTGTAACAAACTGGTCAACATACAGAAGTGGCTAACATAAGGAACTAGGTACTGATACATACATGTGGTGCATGCCCAGTCTATGAAAATTAGGTCAACTGGTCAGTGTCTGTGGCTCAGTGAGTAGGGCACTGGCCCCATATACTGAGGATGGCAGGTTTGAACCCAGCCCCGGCCAAACTGCAAAAAAATAGTCAGGCATTGTGGCAGGTGCCTGTAGTCCCAGCTACTCGGGAGGCTGAGGCAAGAGAATAGCCTAAGCCCAAGAGCTGGAGGTTGCTGTGAGCTGTGACACTACAGCACTCTACTGAGGGCGATAAAGTAAAACTCTGTCTTTAAAAAAAAAGAGACAATTAGGTCAACTTAAGGAGGTGATCAATATAGGGAGATGGTCAGTCATGGAGTAGGAAGCAAGTGGGATGACTGCAAATGTTTTAATTCAATTAGAGCTTTGCCACTATCTGTTTGCAATGTGAATAGAATTTCTGAGAATATATGTGTATTTTCCAAGCATTGCAACATACCATAGACCTAAATCTTTTCTCTAACAAGTTGCCTCAAAGAAAAATAAAAGAAAAAAATGGAAAGAAAAAACAAAATTTCTATCAAGTATTATCTTCCCATGTAATCATTTACGACAGCTTGAGAATGAAATCAAGCCTAAAACGCCAACAGCTATATTTTCATAAGTGAAGGCCCCACACTGATTGCCAGTGGTAAAACAGTACAATAAAAGAGAAAAACAATGTGAACTGCTCACATAACACCAAGCAGCTATTCTAGTTTGCTTTGTTTAGTCTCTCTTTCACTGTTGGGGAAACAACACTCCCGTTCTGGTTGAGAGGGTACTTTTATTACAACACAATACAATTTTTTTCACAGTGACTTATATATTATTAGTAGGCCCACAATCTTTTAAAGATATACTACCAACACTCTAGATACAGCCTTAATAATACCCAAGTAAGGCACACTTGCTTGGCTTAACACACATGAAAGCCTGACTTGTAATAATAGACTGGCTGGTTATAATGGGACACCAAAAGGAGTAAGAGGACTTCCAGGGTATAATGTCTTCTAGTTAGTGATCACTGAGTATCAAGTGTAGTGTTGTTGCTATTGTGATGTAACATGTACTTTAAAATGTTTTGATGCACGAAAATTATTTGGAATATCAATACCATTAGCAAATTATAATAGCTAACATCAATCCAGAAGTTAATACAGGCTAGGCTCTATGCTAAGTACTTTGCAAGCATCACTTTATACCTCATTTAATCTAATCCTCAAAAAATAAAAATGCAAACTATGCTATAAATATTATCATCATGCTCTTTTAGCTGCTAAAGAAACTAGGACTTGGAAAGGCTTCCATAAATAGTCAAACTGAATCCAAGGACTGTGCTCTTGAAACTACTCAAAATTCTCCCCTAAGTGGCATCATGGGAGAGAGAAGAGACAGTGACTACTGCTTTGAGTCCAAGAAGATGGTAGCTGTGGATTCTCCTGAGACAGAAAGAACAGTAACTATTCTTCCTCCTTCCTATGATTATTTACTTGACCTTTTCATCACTGGGTTATGATCCCCACAGCCAAATACTAAAAACAGGCAAAGATTCGGAGAAATACAAATCAAAACTACTTTGAAATATCACCCCAGTAAGAATACCTCACATCACAAAGTCCCAAAACTGCATGTTCTGGCAAGGGTATGGAGAAAAGGGAACACTTTTCCACTGTTGCTGGGATTACAAACTAATATAGTTTTTTTGGAAAGATGTATGAAGAATCACCAAAGAATTAAAAGTAAACTTTCCATTTGATCCCATAATCCCATTACTAGGTATCTACCCAGAAGAAAAATAAAGTCATTTTACCATAAGGACATATGCATTAGAATATTTATCATAGCTCAATTTACATTCACCAAGATGTGGAATCAACCTGAGTGCCCATCAACACATTAATGAATTAATAAGCTCTGGTATATGTATACCACGGAGTACTATTCAGACATAAAGAATGATGGAGACTTTATATCTTTTTATCTTTTTTATTAACCTGGATAGAGTTGAAGAGCATTCCCCTTCATAAAGTATCACAAGAATGGAAAAGGAAATATCCAATGTACTAAATTATAATATAAAACCAGTAGATGAACAAATACATGACCACATAAGAAAAAAACATAAATAAACTCAAGTGGTGGGGAGGGGAGAGGAGGGAGGAAGGAGAGGAGGAAGAGAGTTTGTGTGCTCTCAACTAAGAGGCACAATGTGAGAGTAGATGGCACACCTCCTTGGAGAGGGACACAACTACAACTTGGACTTTATCTAACAAACACAAACAATATAACCTAATTTTGTGTACCCTCATCTTAAGTTGAAATTAAAAAAAAAAAAGGAAGGTATAAGCAAAGTGCACACTGCTGAGTTGATGTGACCAAGATATTTCTCATCAGATTCCAAACTAGGATAGCCCAAAGTGAGCATATTCTCTCAAAGAATCACCATGATGCTTCCTCACCAAGTAAAGTTCATTTCCATCTGCCCCCTAACAGCGTTTAACACCTAAATTGAGGTACCAAAAAAGAGGAAGGGAAGTTAGGGGATATGAACAGACATGTATCATAGTAACAAAGCAAAGTGATAACTTCTATTTCCAATAAGAAACAACTAAAAAACTTTACAGTTATGGAAAACCCTGTAAAGCTAGAGATAAATGTAACACATATCTTCTTTTTTTTTTTTTTTTGGTCCAGGGCTGCTTTTGAACCTACCACCTCTAGCATATGGGGCTTGTGCCCTACTCCCTTGAGCCACAGGCACCACCCGTAATGTATATCTTCTTAAATAAAACTCTTGAAAGTAACAAAAAAGTAAAAAACATCTCCAGAAAAAACATACATAGATCACTGATATCTAGGAGATAAGATCACATACCAGTTTCGGGAACCAGAGCACTTGGTTATAGAAACCACATAAAAATAAGATATACATAACCTTGGGTCCCCAGGGCAAATATCTTTTTGACATAATGATTTCCCTTCCTTGGGTACATACCCAATAGTAAGATCACTAGAACTAATGGTAGTTCCATTTTTAGTTCTTTAAGAAAGCTTTATACTGTTTCCATAAAGTTTGTACTAATTTATATTTCCAACAACAGGGTGTAATTGTCCCCTTTTCCACATCCTCACCAAAAGGCTATTTTTTGGCTTTTTAAGAGTAGCCATTCTGACTTGTGTGAAAAAATATGTCTTTGTGGTTTTAATACGTGTTTATGCAATTATTAGTGATGTTGAGCAATTTTTCATGTGTTTTGGCCATTCATATGTCTTCTTTTGAGAAATGTTCATTCATGTTCTTATCCCACCTTTTATTGGGGTTGTTTTTTGTTGTTGCTGAGTTGTTTGAGTTCCTTGTAATTTCTAGATATCAAGCCCAGGTCAGATGCATAATTTGCAAATATTTTCCTCTGTTATATAGGTATCTCTTCACTCTGTTGATTATTTCTTTTGCTGTGCATATACTTTCAAGATATGGAATCAACCTAAATGTCCATCAACAGATGACTGGATAAAGAAACTTTGTGTATATATACATATGTACATAAAGGTATACACCCATCCACAAAGAGTGCCAAAAAATATACACACAGTTTAAGGAATATTATATATTATATAATTTTAACACAGGTTTTCCTTTCTTAATATATATATATACATTTTTGGCACTTTCTATGTGCATACACACACATATATGTACACACACATGATGGAATACCATGCAGCATAAAAAAAAGAATGAAATTGTATGATGGAAATATTTCAGATTGCATGTGAAAACCCCACACTGTACCCCAGAAGTGTATTAATGTACATAGTTACCATTCAATAAAATTAAAAAAAAAAAGAAAGAAATTGTGTCTTTTGAACCCACATAGATGGAATAATAGGTTGCCATGAGCCAGGCTGAGACCATGGCAATCCAGAGCAGACTACAAAGTGAGACTATGTTTCCATATATGTATGTGTGCATATATATTATATGCATATCTTAAGTGAAACAACTCAGAAATGAAAGTCAAAGAACAGTCAATGTTC
>CAUYQV010162385.1:0-20268 GCA_963574575.1 Galagoides demidoff | reverse complement strand
AATTTGTAACTACTAGCAATTAAGTTCCCAGAACTCTGGACTTTTTCTTTAATGACAGCAAGACAACCAACAGCTGGCCACAACCTAAATTCTTATCCCTGGTGTTTAAAAATGTGATCTGTGTATTTCCATGCAGTGTGTGTACATTGAGATGCTGTAACTTAATGGCAATAAATGATTTAAATATTTATTAAAAAAAAAAAACAATGTTGATTCTTCCTAGCCATGAACATCCTATGTTCTTCCATTTGTTAAAGTCCTCTGCTATTTCCTTTCTTGATGTTTCATAAATTTCTTTATAGAGGCCTCCTAGCAAGATGATTCTTTGACTGGCATCTGGAAACCCGGAGTGTAGGAGGGTTTCCATCATTCCCTGATATTAATGGCTCATTGTGTCTAACCTGTTTGTCCAAAGCACACAGTTTAAGCTGGGCATCTGTTTTTCTTCTCAAGGTTTGGCACTTTAGCATATGCTAGGCAGGGGGTTCTATGTGAACAGCTCCAAATAAAATCCCTGGACACTGGGGCTCTAAAGAGCTTTGCAGGTGGACAGCACTTCACATCTGTGGTAGATAGTCATTGTTAGGGGGAATGAATGCATCTTGCATGAGTTCACGAAGATTCTTGGAAGTCTGAGTCTGATTTCCTCTGGTCTATGTCCCGTGTGCATCTCCCCTGGCTGATTTTGCTTTGTATCCTTTTGCTGTTATACGTCATCGCTATGAGGACTACTCAGACCTTTAGCTAGTCACCAAACCTAGGAGTGATCTGGTTTTCTCCAAGGAACTTATCCTAACATACAATTGATATTACAGCCAGGCTATTAAAATTCTTTAAAGAAAAAAAATAGCAAAATTTGTCTGTATGCAATTTATAATTATTTCTTATTTGTTCATCTGTACCTTCGGTATAGTTATAAATCTGAGTATTCAATATTGAAACTTTTCCAAGTCACTGGTGGGGTAAAGGGTGCTGCACAAAATGTTTTATTCTTTATTATGACAATTTCCAATATTTAAAATAGAGAAAAAAACTTTAAGGAATCCCCGTGTAAGCATCCAGCTTCAATAACTACCAGCTAATGGCCAGCATCGCTTATATCCCCAATCACTGCCCTCCCCTCTCCATCCCTCCTTCACTGAATCAACTGCAGACATCATTTCATCTCAATATTTTAGTAAGCAAATTAACCAAAAAACATACATCAAAATTGTATTTTTTTGATGACCTAAATTGGGCGTTATGTTGTGTTTTATTTATTTTGAGACAGAGTCTCACTCTGTTCCCCTGGGTAGAGTGCTGTGGCATCATCATAACTCATAGCAAACTCAGACTCTTGGGCTCAAGAGATTCTCTTGCCTTAGCTTCTTGAGTAGCTGGGAATATGAGCGTGCACCATCACAACCAGCTAGTTTTTTATTCTTTTTAGAGACAGAGTCCTACTTTGTCTCCCTTGGTAGAGTGCTATGGCGTTACAACTCATGGCAACCTCCAACTCTTGAGCTTAGGCAATTCTCTTGCTTCAGCCTCCCAAGTAGCTGGGACTACAGGCGCTGGCCACAATACCCGGCTATTCGCCCAGCTATTTTTTGTTGCAGTTTGGCCAGGGTCAGGTTCAAACCTGCCACCCTTGGTTTATGGGGCTGGTGCCCTACCCATTGAGCCATAGGCACTGCCCTAGTTTTTCTATTCTTAGTAGACGCAGGGTCTTGCTTTGTTCACACTGGTCCTAAACTCCTGAGCTCAAGCAATCCATTTGCCTCTGGCTCCCAGAGTGCTTGGATTAAGCATGAGCCACTGCTCATTAGGCTTATTTTTGATGGGTGGTTACTAAGTGGAGGCCAGTACTTTCTCTTCATGGCTATGTTCATGCCTTAGTCCTTCTCTCTTCAGATTAGCTAGAAGATAGAGAGAATCCTCAGGACACCTACAACATGTCAGTGCAGAACCGAATTTGTTGTAATCCAAGATTCCAGGTTCAAATATATTTTGGTTCCTTCAGCCAGATAAAGTTGTTATTTCTGTATTCCTGTCAGACTAAAAACAGCATAATTTAACATCCTGTTGTCATGTTCCCTATTTAACTTAACTCTCTAAATTTTCCACTTTGATCTCTATACCACCAAATCATTATCCCAAGTGATGAAATTTGCAATCACTATACACATAGGAATATCAAAATAAATCATTCTTCAGGCATCAGTAGTGCCATGCAAAAGTGAAAAAATAATCACAACAATTTTTTTGTAGATGAACGAGATTCTCCAAAACAGACGTAAGTTGTGAAACAACTGAAATGTTGAACATTATATTTCCTTAGTGAGAGGCACAATAAAATTAATACGGTTCCCAAAAATAGTTCTTGAAAGAATCCAAACTTTGGAAAGAGTTATCATATTTTGCTATGTTTAGTGTACTCCCGTGTTTTAGTGCATACCCGCATTTTTGGCCCAAACTTTCAGAAAAGAAACTTTAGTTTTAATTTTTTAATACCAATTTTTATTTGTTTATATTTAGACACTTGTTTATGTACTATGAAATAATTTTATCTTTTTTTAACATATTATGGTACAAGAAATTTTATGTACTGTAATTCTTTGTCACTATTAATATAAACATCAGAAGTATCATCTTCTGATATTTATGTCTACATTACTGGTGTCCTCTGAAGAGTCACATTCCTCATCCCAGTAAATTTCATGGTCCTCAGTTCCATCACAGCATTGCTGATACTGCTGATTCCACAACCATTTCCTTCTTGACACTGTTCCACAATTGTGGGATCCAATCACAAACTCAGGGGATGGATGCTTTCTTGATTCTGCTGGTAGGTGTTAAATTATTACCAGTTGTTTACATCTACAGTGTCCATTCTTTCCTCATTAAGGCCTATAATGAGGGCCATAAGAGATTGTTTACTGACACATTAAGAGGTAGAAGTTGGCTGGTTAGCCCACTGGGTATCCCAGCAAGTTGGGATTTCATGTCTGCTGTGATTACTTTTGCACTGTGTGTAACCTAGGCTTTGAAGTGATCAAAAACAAGCGAAGCTGGGTTCTTTTTTTAAGTAATCCTCCAGGATTGACTAGGCTTTGTTAAACCAGATTTTCATGCCTTCTTCATTCACCCATCCTTTTCCATGCATGCAGACAATAACTCCACTTGGAATCTTTTCTTTTGGAAACATTTTTGTTTTAAAGATGATCATAGGTGGTAGCTTTGACACAGCTGCACAACAGGCTAGAACAACAGTAAAAGTGTTTTCTCATGTCCACTAGTTTTAACCACCATGGTCTTTGCTCCTTTGATATCCATAATTCTGGAGGATGCACATCAAACATGAGTGGAACTTCATCCATATGGGTGATCTGGGACAGCTCAAAGTTGTCTTTTAAAGATTGATAATATAAGAATGAAAACTTCAAAACTTGATTCTCATGGGCTACTAGAAGATTTCGGACAAGTTTTGTTTGTGTCCTCCTGTTCAAACCTTCTCTCTTCATAAAGCTAAAGCACCATTTGGGTGGCACCTATGGCTCAGTGGGTAGGGTACTGGCCCCATATACTGAGGATAGTGGGTTCGAACCCTGCCCTGGCCAGTTAAAACAGCAGTGGCAACTGAAACAAAAAATAGCTGGGCATCGTGGCAGGTGCCTGTTGTCCCAGCTACTCGGGAGGCTGAAGCAAAAGAATTGTGTAAGCCCAAGAGTTGGAGACTGCTGTGAGCTATGACACTACAGCACTCTACTGAGGGTGACAAAGTGAGACTCTGTCTCAAAAAGAAAAAAAAAAGCACTATTTAGGTCTCCCTTAGAAATCATAAATGTTTTTTTCTTCTGCAATCTTTTTAACCTCTTCTTGTATCTTCTTGGCCAAAACAGAGATCCCAGTTTGATGCAGCTCCAGAACGCAGATCCTCACATCCAGCTGAACCTTTGGCCATTTTGGAGGTTTCCCTTCTTCTGTCTTGTTACCTGAAGAAGCTTTTCTTCCTGATGCTTCCGCAATCTGATGACACTCTCCATGGGAGGAGGTCCAAAGTGGCTCTGTTCCCATGCTCTTTAGCTTAAAGCTTGCAGTATACGAAAAGCATTTTGAAATTTTCGAAAGGATTTCTCAATAATTTTGTAGCTAGATTGTTAACTTCATATGTTGCTCTTTTCTCTCTCTCTTTTTTTTTGAGACAGAGTTTCACTATGTCACCCTCGGTAGAGTGCCATGGTGTCACAACTCACAGTAACCTCAAACTCTTGGGCTCAAGCAATTCTCTTGCCTCAGCTTCCCAAGTAACTGGGACTACAGGCACCCACCACAACTCCCAACTATGTTTTGGACACAGTTATCATTGCTGTTTTAGTTGGCCGGGACTGGGTTTGAACCTGCCACCCTTGGTATATGGGGCTGGTGCCCTACCCACTGAGCCACAGGTGCCACCCAGAAATATGTTGCTCTTTATTGATCAAAAATGTGGCCAGGTGCAGTGGCTTATGCCTGTAATCCTAGAACTCTGGGAAGCCAAGGTGGATGGATCCCCCAAACTCAGGAGTTCGAAACCAACTTAAGCAAAGTGAGTTCCCACCTCTACTAAAACATAGAAAAACTAGGCAGGAGTTGTAATGGGAGCCTGTAGTCCCAGCTACTCGGGAAGCTGAGGCAAGAGGATCTTAAACCCAAGAGTTTAAGGTTGCTTGAGCTATGATGCCACAACACTCTACCTAGGGTGACAAAGAAAGACACTGTCAAAAAGAAAGAGAGAAAGAGAGAAATAAAGAGAGAAAGATGGAAGGAGGGAGGGAGGGAGGGAGGGAGGAAGGAAGAATGGAAGGAAATGCATGGTAAGTTCAATAAAACCAGTAACCATATTCCAGGGTTTATTCTGCATACAAATATTGTTATAGCTTTCTAGAGTTACACTTTAACATGTAATCATAATTAAAATAATTAAAAACATTTATATATGCTTCTCAAATGCAAACAGTATAACCTAATTGCATGTACCCTCATATTAATCTGAAATAAAAATATATTTTTAAGAAAACTGTTACATTCAAAAGTTAAATAAAAAACAGAAAAATGAAAGAAACTAGAAAGTAAATAAGAATAAAAACATTTATATAGATATGGACTTAGTACTACCATGAGTAATGTGCGTTATTTTGAGGCGATATTTTTGCCCCCAAAATTTGGACTATAAAGTGCGTATTATATGTGACAAAATATAGTACTTCTTTGCTACCCTTTTTTCCCACTAAAAATGATACAATTTTTAGGTGAAGAATAACTAAATGTAGTACCTCTTTATCTAAAATTTTCTTTTTAAGATGAAAGCTCTTCAGTTTTTGCAGCATTATATCATTGACTTTGTCACTCTCTTTAAAATGTTCAGCATCAGAATTGGTGATGTCCTAAGGGCAATGGTTTGAGAAACTACATTAAAAGATTTTTAGTAAAGCTAAAAGGAAAAACCAAAAGCATAAATGAAACAAATCTCCCTTCCAAAATAAGTGATTAAACCAAAGGACGTAAAATTATATTGAAATCTATTGTTCAATTACTCATCAGAAGACATCTAATAAAGGATTAGTATCAAAGACTATTACATCACACCTGCCCAGAAGTTGTATCGAGGACTGACTAGTATAGTTGTTGGGAAGTTAATACTCATCTATAATAACTAAGCACACTTACTTATTCATGCATAATATCCACACACCCCCACCCCCACCCCGGTCAGTTTACAAATCCAAATTTTAAACAAATTGCTATACCTAACACCAGAACAATCTGACATCCACAACAATACTGAAACTCTAGATATTTCGAAGCTACCCTGAAAAAAAGTACTTTTCCCAGTATAACCTAGGGGTTGAAAGTGCATGGGTTTGTATCTGAGTTGTGGGACTTAACCACATGCAAAGCCTTGGATAAGAAATTCAACTATTCTAATTCTTGGTTTGTTTCTCCATGTTAAAAAAAAAAGAAGCCTAATGTTAATAATATAAATGGTGTAAGGATTGAATGAGATAATCCATGAAAATCAGGATGGTAAACTTAAATGCCTCCAAGGATAGGTCAGGAAGTTAGTAAATACTTGCTGAGTGTCTATTATAAGTTTAGCCCTTTATTAGGTATTAGGCATACCTAATATGCCTACTTACAAACTAAGTCTCTGACCTTGAAATCTTATGTTCTCATGGGGGGGGGGTGTTACTTACATTGAATAGGCAAACAGTATTTGTTTGGGGTGGCAGGAGATGTACTAACAACAATACAATCTACCACTGAGAGGTCTGATAGATAAGGTCTGATTGATAGATGTGAGACTGTGAAAGAACAGTACCCACCAGTGAGACAGGAGAAATCCACGCAAATATGGTGAGCAAGGAAATGTTGGATGGGACAAGGCGGGTGGAAAAGTTTGCAACAAAGAAGAATATGTGCCACATTCAAATTCAAGTATTAAAAACCAATACTTTAGGTGGACATAGTCTGTGGGCTACCACTTTGTGATCTCTGTATAAAATGCTTAGCCCAGTTTCTAGCATTCAATAAATAAATGCTGGTATTCAACAAATTTTAGTTAAAACAAAAACAGTAGTTTTGTTGGACCAAGAACATTGCAAACCCATGCCCCCTAATTTTGGCTTGGATAAGTGCACTTAAGATCAAAGAACTGTGTAATAATGGGAGGAAAGAGGAAGAAGGAGAGCTAGTTTGCGATCCTATCAAGTGTATGTCCTTTAATATGTTCTCTTCATTAAATGTGCTTATAAGCTTCCGGGACAGCAGCATCATTTCCCCATCTTAAAGATGAGGAAAATAAGGCAGACAAAGGTTAGGTTACTTGACGGAGTCACACAGTCAGAATGATGAAGCCAGGATCTGAGCTGACACTAACTTTGCTTTTCATTCTGCTGCTGTACACAGCTCCATGCGGCCCTTCCTCCATCCCCACCCAAGCTCTACCTAGATTGGGCTAACAGCTCATTAATGTGAACAATCACTAATCACAAGTGCAAAGACTATTGCTCTGAGAGAACATTCCTGAGATATAAGAAGCCCTAAATGAAGGGGTTCACTAGATACCTTTATTGTTTACCTTACTACATTTTCTTACTTTAGACTTGTGGGAATTAGGTGTTCAAGAAAGATAAACAGAAAGAAGTAGGAGAAAAGAAGGGGTCATTGATTGACTTAGGAGTCTGTATTTTGTCTTTCATTTTTTTCCTCCAAAATTTAATTGTCACCTTATACTGCCTCTCTTTTGTGAGTCTAATCCCAACATTTTTTATCCCCTATTAAGAAATCTGATTTTTTTTTATTACCTGGCATGTGAGAAATCCTACCATCAACGCCAGGAGACTGTGCATTTTGGAGGCCAGCTGGGAAGTTCTTTTCACATCTGGGGAAGTCAGACCCTCTTTTTCACAAGGTGGGCAATTCAGGAACAGGTTAGAATTTATCATCTTTGTATCCTACATGTGCACAATTCAGACTTGTCACAATAAAGATAAAGAACCCAGAATACCTTTTAAGTAAAATGCTGAATAAAATGTTGCTCTTTAAAACCTTGGGCAATAGTTCTCAAATTTTTTGTTCTCAGGACCCTGGTATACTCTTAAAAATTGTTAAAGGCATCCCAAATCTTCTGTTTGTGCAGTTATTATATTAGTATTATTATGTTAGAAATTAAAATGGAGAATACTTAAAAATATTTGTTCACTGATTCATTTAAATAACAATAAATCCATTATGTATACACATAAACAACAATAAATAAAACAATTGTCACACTTTATAAAACAAAAAAAATTTAATTTAAAAAATGGCACTCTTAGGCAGAGCCTGTAGCTCAGTGAGTAGGGAGCCGGCCCCATATACCAAGGGTGGCGGGTTCAAACCCAGCCCGGGCAGAACTGCAACAAAAAAATAGCTGGCCACTGTGGCAAGTGCCTGTAGTCCCGGCTACTCTGGAGACTGAGGAAAGATAATTGCCTAAGCCCAGGTGCTGGAGGTTGCTGTGAGCTGTGACGCCAGGGCACTCTACCAAAGGCGACAAAGTGAGACTCTGTATCTAAAAAAAAAAGTGGAACTCTTAAAAATAAAATAAGATAAAAAGTGGCACTCTTTTACACTTTTTGCAAATATTTTTAATGCTAGTTTAATTGAAGATAGCTGGATTCTCATATTTGCTTCCCACATTCTATCAGCCACGAGAACAATTACATCCTCATGTCACATAGTTCTGGAAAACTCCATTGCCCACTTGTGAATAAGTGGAATAGAATAAATGTAAAAAAGAAAATAAAAAGAATGAGAGTGTAAAAGGCAATAAGGTCTTAATAGTACCATGAAAATACTTTTGACTTCATAGATGCTCGACTATACTTTTAGAAAACAGGTCAAGAGTTAGTAAAACAAAAATCTATCAATATAGGCAGGGTAGGTAGCATTAAGAGCAATTGATTAAACAAAATGTTTACTTCTTTAAAAAGAAAGTTCCAGAAGAAAATTGTATACCATGCTAAACTTCTGTACAATTACACTATTTCCTTCATTCAGAGCTTAACAATTTAAAATTTATCACAATTTGGTTAAAAGCTAAACTTAAGATCACCTTTCCTTAGGTAAGTGGTCCTCAGTGTGTGGTCCCTGGACCAGCAGCAGCAATAATACCTGGGATCTTGCTAGAAATGCACATTCTCAGGCCCTACCCCAGATCTACTCAATCAGAAACTCTGGACTAGGGCCCAGCAATCTTTGTTTTAATAAGCTCTTCAGGGGATTCTGATGCATATTCATTCATGTTTGGGAATCACTAGATTAGATAATCCTTATTTCTAAGATTTTAGAGAGATCTCAGAATTTTTTACATTTAGGACAACAACATTTTCCTAAGAAACTGTAAAAAGAATAGAATTGTTTACTTGCAAACAATATGTATGGCTGAGCAGGGAGGCTCAGTAATCCTAGCACTCTGGGTGGCCAAGGTGGGTGGACTGCTTGAGCTCATGAGTTCGAGACCAGCCTGAGCAAAAGCAAGACCCTGTCTCTACTGAAAATAGAAAAACTGAGGCAAGATGATCTCTTGAACCCAAGAGTTGGAGGTTGCTGTGAGCTATGATGTCACAGCACTTTACTCAAGGTGACAGCTTGAGACTGTCTCAAACAAAAACAGAAAAAAACAAATAATATTTATACTGATTACAAATTCATAATAGAGAGTTCACTAAGGACATTTCTAGGTAACTTCAGTTCAAATTATTATAGTAAATATAAAAAATAAATAATATATAAATATATACATATATACACACACACACATACACACACGCATTTTTTTTTTTTTTGAGACAGGGTCTCACTATGTCACCCTCAGTAGAGTGCCGTGTCATCACAGCAACCTCAAACTCTTGGGCTTAAGCGATTCTCTTACCTCAGCCTCCCAAGTGGCTGGAACTTCTTCCTCTGATTAAAAAAAAAAAGCTTTTTGAAATGCAGGTAATAGAAGATTGCATCTTCTCCAGACATTCTGATGCTATTTTAAAATGCTTTATAAACTTTTTATATAATATATAATATAGATTTGTTTTGCTTTATAAATCAAATAAGCAATTACATTTTTTTTTGAGACAGAATCTCACTATGTCACCCTCGGTAGAGTGCCATTTTGTCACAGCTCACAGCAACCTCAAACTCTTGGACTTAAGCGATTCTCTTGCCTCAGCCTCCCAAGTAGCTGGGACCACAGGTGCCCACCATAACACCTGGCTATTTTTTTGTTGCAGTTGTTGTTGTTTAGCAGGCCCACGCCAGGCTCGAACCTGCCACCCTTGGTGTATGTGGCCAGCACCCTATTCATTGAGCTACTTATTGCACCGAGCTGCAATTACATTATTTTGAGAGCCACACTTAGAAGATCTTTTCTCAAAGGTGACTTCTACAAGATGTTTCAGATGATGGGTGTGGGGCACTCACAAAATTCCCAGGTGGTCACTTCTACCAAAATATTTTTTATAAGAAGCCAGACTGGCTATTTTCTGAGTACTCATGAACCAGAAGAAACTTCTCCAAACCTGTGGTATATTTCTATATTTGTATCTTTTTTTGTTAATAAACCTTCTGCAAGCAAATATATGTTAAATTCCATGTTTAAAATATGCATCGCTAGACTACTAGAAGCTCTTGAAATTCTGCATTAGAGTTTTGGACTCTCCGTCAGTACCTTGGCAATGTGTGACTCTGTCACTTCCTCTAACTGCTCCTTTAACTGAGCTCTCTCAAAGTTAGGGACGTAACTTTGCTCATCTTTTCTTGCCACCTGCTGCTTCAGTTTTGCATTTTCATTTTTTACTTCATCGATCTGCTCCTGAAGTTTTATGTTCCTAGCCTTTTCATTTTCATATGCCAATTGCAAATTCTTACATTGAGTGAACAATTTCTCAAGTCTAGATTTCAGTTTCTGCCTTTCGTCCAGGTTTTTCTTTTCACGTTTCTGGAATTCCTCCTGTAAAGACAAGAACTCTTGTTCCCGGGTCTCTTTTTCCCTTTTCAACAAATCCAAAGCAGAAGCGGTGGCCTTTTCCAAATCTCTTTTGAGATATTGCAGCCTCTCTATCTCTTCCTCTTTCTTGCTTAAGGTTTTGTCCATCTCTAAGCACTCACTCACAGATTTGTTTTTTTCCTGCATTTCAGTCATGTACCTTTCCTGTAAATGTGTGTAATTGGCCTTGATCTTCTTAAATTCAAGCTGTAAGGCTTGCTTCTCATTTCTAGATTCTCGAAGATGTTTCTGGGTGTTAGCTAAAATCTCCTGCGAATTCTGCAATGTCTTTTTAATATCATTCTTCTCTAGGATTACCTTGTATTTGTCTTCAATTAATTCTTCAACATTCTCCTTTAGCTTATTGATGATGTCAATGAATACTTGCTGTTTGGTAATCTTCATCTGTAGTTCTTTAACCTTCTTCTCTAAACATAGCTTACTACATTGGAGGTCTTGGATTTGTGCTTGCTGCTTTCTGTTAGTATGTTTTAATCTCTGTAAGGCTTCATTTAAAGCCATGTCCTCTTCCAGAGGCTGTGAACTTTCAAAGCTGTGCTCCACATTTGGTGTCTTGCAAGTCTGCTGAGATTTTCCGCTATTCCAGGAGAGGCCTGCTGGAGACCAGGGTAAGGCAATCCCTGGCCTCTCCACACCTTCTGCTGCAACTTCCTTTTGGTGACTGAGCAACATCTCAGGAATCTGTATTTCTTTTGAAGAAACAGCAATCTGTAAATTACAGTAGATAAAGTCAGTATAGATGGCTATGAAAGATCATGAGCTTTGAAGTCAGATATAGCTCACCTTGAATTTTAGATCCTTTTTTGTTTCCTTTGCTGTTAAATAACAATAATACCTATTTTCAATAAAAATACCCACTTAACAATAATTAATACATCAGTATCAATTGCTAAATGTATGTGCAGCATCTTAGGGCACAGTGGGGCACAAGCAGTAGGTATGTGACAGAGATATGTATTCTATTTACTTTGACAAAAGAAAAGTTACACTTCTATACTTTCAGCATTTTTTTGTTTGTTTTGTTTTTGAGATAGCGTCTCACTTTGTCACCCTCGAAAGAGTGCTGTGGCAACACAGCTCACAGCAACCTCAAACTCTTGGGGATAAATGATCCTCTTACCTTAGTCTCCCAAATAGCTGGAACTACAGGTGTCTACCACAATGCCCAGCTGCTTTTAGAGACGGGGTCTCCCTCTTGCTCAGGCTGGTCTCAAATACTTAAGCTCAAGCAATCCACCCTCCTTGGCCTCTCAGAGTGCTGAAATTACAGGCCTGAGCCACCACGCCTGGCTACCATTTTCTACGATGCAAACTTTTCTGAATACAAATAAGATGCTTTGACTTTAAATGAATTAAAACAAATAAATGTATCAATTACCTTATAGACTACCAGGTCTCTTTTTAAAAATTTTTTATTTCAGGTTAATGTGAGGGTACAAACAACAAGGTCACAATATTTGAATTTGTTAGGTAGAGTCCCTCATGTACTTGTGTCTTCCACCCAAAGGTGTGCCATACACTCCTACTTTGTGACCATTAAGTTCAGAGCACCCCAAACCTTCCTCCCCTCTTCCCTCTATTTTGTTCTCCCTCCTCCCCCAATTTGAAATGAAATGAGTTTTTCTCCTATGTGAGCATGAATTAGATCATCTACTGGCTTCATATTAGTATTGAGTACATTGTCTATTTGCTTTTCCATACTTGTGATACTTTACTAAGATTAATACAAAATATATAAAGTTTTCATCTTTTTTAGTGGCTGAATAGTATTCCATTGTATACATATGCTACAGCTTGTTGATCCATTCCTGAGTTGATGGGCATTTAGATTGTTTCCACATTTTGCAAATTATAAATTGAGCTGCAATAATCTAGTGCAAATGTCTTTATGGTAAAATGGTTTTTTTTTCTTCTGGGTAGAAGATGCCTAGTAGTGGGATTGCGAGGTCAAATGAAGGTCTAATTTGAGTTCTTTGAGGATTCTCCATACTTCTTCCGTAGAGGCTGATTAGTTTGCAGTCTCACCAACAAAGTAAAATTGCTCCACTTTCTCCACATCCACACCACATCTGCAACTCTGGGACTTTATGATGTGGGTAATCTTACTGAAGTTAAGTGTTATCTCAAGGTGGTTTTCATTTGCATTTCTCTGATGATTAGGGGTGATGAACATTTTTTCATATGTTTGTTGGCCATTTGTTTGTCTTCCTCAGAGAAGGTTCTGTGTTCTGCTCATGTCTCTTGCCCAGTGACAAATGGGATTGTTAGCTCTTTTTTTGTTGATTAATTTGAACTCTCTATAGATCCTGGTTATCAAACTTTACTCAGAATTGTAACACGCAAATATCTTTTCTCATTCTGAAGGTTGTCTATTTGCTTTGATTATTGTGTACTTAGCTGTTCAGAAGTTTTTCAGTTTAATTAAGTCCCATTTGTTTTTGTTGTTGTTGTGATTGCGACAGAAGTCTTCTTCATAAAATCTTTCCCTATGCCAACATCCTCAAGAGGTTTTCCCACACTTTCTTGTAGGTTTTTTTTTTTTAGGTGGTGAAAGTGTGGTCCTGTTTCAGTCTTTTTCATGTGGTTATCCAGTTCCCTCAGCACCATTTATTGAATATGGAATCTTTTCCCAACTGTATGCTTTTGTTTGGTTTATCAAAGATCAGATGGCTATAAGAGACTGGTTTCATCTCTTGGTTTTCTGTTCAGTTCCAAATGTCTATGTCTCTATTTTTGTGCCAATACCATGCTGTTTTGATCATTATGGACTTGTAATATGACCTAAAGTGTGGTAGAGTGATGCCTCTGGTTTTGTTTTTATTACAATAAAATTGCCTTGACCATATGGGGTTTTTTCTTGTTCCATATAAAATAAAGTACTATTTTTTCCAGTTCTTCAAAGTATGACGTTGGTATTTTAATGAGGATTGCATGGAACCTGTAGATTGCTTTGGGAAATATAGACATTTTAACAATGTTGATGCTTCCCAGACAGGAGCATGGAATGTTCTTCCATTTGTCAATGTTGTCTCCTATTTCTTTTCTTTTGGTTTCATAATTCTTTTTTTTGAGGTCCTTCACCTCTTTTGAGAGTTATGTTCCTTGGTATTTCTTTTTTTTTTTTTTTAAGCTACTGGTGAGGGTAATTGTGTCTCTCTTTTTTTTTTTTTTTTTGAGACAGAGTCTCATTCTGTCACCCTCGGTAGAGTGCCATGGTGTCACAGCTCACAGCAACCTTCAACTATTGGGCTTAAGCAATCCTCTTGCCTCAGTCTACCAAGTAGTTGAGACTACAGGTACTCACCACACCTGGCTATTTTTTCATTGCAGTTGTCATTGTTGTTTAGCTGGCCTGGGCTAGGTTTGAACCCACCAGCCTCTTTGTATATGTCCAGTGTCCTACCCAATGAGCTATGGGCACCGCCTGGGAATTATGTCTTTGATTAGATTCTCATCTTGGCTGCTATTGGCATATACAAAGGCTACTGATTTGTGGACATTGATTTTATACCTTGAGACATTACCATATTTCTTGATCACTTTTAGGAGTCTTATGGTTGAGACTCTGGGGTACTTCAAGTGTTAAGATAAAATCATTGGCAAAGAGCAAGAGTTTGACCTCCTCTGCCCCCATTTGTATGCCCTTTCTATCCTTCTCTTGCCTAATTGAATTGGCTAGAACTTCTAGCACTATATTGAATGGCAGTAGCGGTAGAGAACATCCTTGTCTGGTTCCAGTTCTAAGCGGAAAAGCTTTCAGTTTTACTCCATTCTGTATATTGGCTGTGAGTTTGTCATAGATAGCTTCAATCAGTTTAAGAAATGTGCCACCTATGCCTATATTCTTAAGTGTTCTTGTTAGAGAATGATGCCGAATTTTATCAAATGCTTTTTCTACATCTATTGAGAAGATCATATGGTCTTTCTTTGTGCTTCTACTGACATGGTGAATTACCTTTATGGATTTGGATATGTTAAACCCACCTTGTATCTCAGGGATGAAGCCTACTTGATCGTGATGTATAATTTTTTTAATGTGTGGTTGTAATCTATTGGCTAAGATTTTATTGAGTATTTTTGCATTTATATTCATTAGTGAAATTGGTCTGTAATTCTCCTTTTTAGTTGGGTCCTTTCTAATGTTGGCATCAGGGTAATGCCATGTCTCAAGACTAACTTTATTCCCATGATACAAGTTATGGGGGTTTAACAGAGGATAGTAAATTGTGGTTAAGAAATGCCTAAATAAATATGACATTAAAAACTCAGTTGAGGATATCTATAACTTTGGGCTGTATAATTCCCTAAAATTTTAAGCTAATGAACTCCTGTATTTTTCTTATCTTTTTTTTTTTTTAAGTTCTTCCATCTGCAGAACCCCATATGCTAATGTTTTTCATTCGTCTGGGATTAAAACAACTATCCTTTTTTTTTTTGAGACAGAGTCTCACTTTGTCACCTTGGTAGAATGCCATGGTATCATAGCTCATAGCAACCTCAAACTTTAGGGCTCGGCTCGGTGCCTGTGGCTCAAGCGGCTAAGGTGCCAGCCACATACACCTGAGCTGGCGGGTTCGAATCCAGGCCCGCCAAACAACAATGATGGCTGCAACCAAAAAATAGCTGGGCTTTGTGACGGGTGCCTATAGTCCCAGTTACTTGGGAGGTGGAGGCAGGAGACTCGCATGAGCCCAGGAGTTGGAGGTTGCTGTGAGCTGTGATGCCATAGCACTCTACCCAGGGTGACAGTTTGAGGCTCTGTTTAAAAAAAAGAACAAAAAACTTTTGGGCTCAAGTGATCCCGTGCCTCAGTTTTTTATTTCTAGTAAATGACAACGGGTTCTCACTCTTGCTCAGGCTGGTCTCGAACTTGTGAGCTCAAGCAATCCACCTGTCTCGCCTCCCAGAATTCTAGGATTACAGGCATGAGCTACCAGGTCCGGCCAAGACAACTATCCTCATTGAGGCCTATAAGGCCTTACTAGCTGCTCTTGATATCTGCTGTGATTTAAATGTGCCCCCTAAAGTTTGCATGCTGGAAACTTAATCCTCAATGCAAAAGTGTTGGAAGGTGGTACCTCATAAGAGAGGAATAAAAATGACTGAATTTTTCCTATTATGGTGACTTTGGGGACAGCCTGTTTACACTGCATATATCTTCTCTCCATCTGCAGCTTCTCGAAACTTTGTTGATGCTCTACACCTGATAGATCCAACTTGTACTTGAAATAATCCTATAATGGCATAAATGTACTTATGATCTATATATGAAAGACCTAAAAAAACAAAAGAAAATCTATAGATTGATATTCTCTATCAAATTTACTTGGTTGCACAGGCAAGTTTTGTCTACGTGACCAGTGTATATCAAAGACCTCTCCATAAACTTGTGCCTTGACTTCTGAAAAAAAAAACCAACTTTGTTGATTATACATTGGTCATCTCTCGCCTTTCCACATTCCACCATGGAAAGGTGCAGCACAAATACCCTTGCCAGATTCAGGAAGTCCAATACCATGCTCTTGGACTTCCTAGCCTCCAGAACCATAAGCCAAAAAAAATTTCTGTTCATTATAAATTATTCAGTCTGTGGTATTCTGTTATAGTAGCTTGTGCTACTCTACCATTTTATAATGGACAATATCTGGCCTATGTCACCTCTCTCTGTTCATCTACTACACCCCTCCTGATTCCTCCAACCTTGATCTTCCTGGACCCTGGGCTTCCTTCAGGTCTCTAAGTATCATGCTTCCTGCAGCCACACAAGTTGCAGGTGTTATTCCTCTTACATGGAATGCTCTCCTAGCCACAACCACCAAATTAAATCTTATGTATCCTTTAGAACTCAGCTCAATGACCACTTCTTCAAAAATACCTTTCCTAGACTCTCTGACAAGGGCAGTGTCCTTCTTATAGACATCCATCCTACTTATATTTACATCACTTGTAATTGCACGCTTAAATATAACCTTACACAGCATTATATACATTCCATATATACTCTGTATGTAACTTTTATTCATGGGACTTCTAACAGTTTCAAGTTTACATTTATGTAATTATTTGATTAATATCTATTTCTTATAGCAGTATGTTTTCTTTTTTTGGTTTCTGTTTTCCTTTGTGTTTTTTCATTTTTTGTTTTTTGTTTTTTGAGGTACAATTTCACTCTGTCAGCCCAGCTAGAGTCCAGTGGCATTATCATAGCTGAATGGAACCTCAAACTTCTGGGCTCAAGTGAACCTCCTGCCTCAGCCTCTCGAGGAGCTGGAACTGCAGACTTGCACCATCATGCCTGGTTAATTGTTTCTGTTTTCTGTAGCGATGGGGGTTTTGCTCTTGATCAGGCTAGTCTCAAACTTGTAACTTTAGTGATCCTTCTATCCTCAGTCTGCCAGAGTGCTGAGATTATAGGTGTGTACCACTGCGCCTAACTTGGGTTTTGTTTTTTGTTTTAAGACAGGGTCTCACTCTGTCAGCCAGCTAGAGTACTGTGGCATCATCATAGCTCACTGCTACCTCAATCTCCCGGGCTCACAGCAATCCTCTTGCCTTACCCTTCCAAGCAGCTGGGACTACAGGTACAGACCACCTTGCCTAATTATTCTACTTTTTGTAAAGATGGGGGTCACGCTTTTGTTCAGCTTGGTGTCTCTTGACCTCAAATGATCCTTCCACCTTGGCCTTCCAAAGAGCTAGGATTATATTTGTGAACCA
This sequence comes from Galagoides demidoff, assembly GCA_963574575.1. Classification (NCBI taxonomy): domain Eukaryota; kingdom Metazoa; phylum Chordata; class Mammalia; order Primates; family Galagidae; genus Galagoides; species Galagoides demidoff. The sequence continues at coordinate 2,987 of CAUYQV010162385.1, read as the reverse complement.
CTGTGCAGGGCAGGAGGTTATTTTCATGAAGATGAGAACTACATCTTTTTATTTGCTTGTTTCTAACCATTATATAACCAATACACAATACAGATCAGGCACATAATAGATGCCTGGTAGTAACCTACTGACTTCAAAATGACTAAATGATATAGAAAGAGAAAAGAACAATCTGGAGAAACTCTAACCAAGCAGATTTTTAAAATGTTGTTTTCCAGAAATCAACATGGATAAATCAAGTTGTCTTTTAAGTGCTGCCATCTCCTTTCAAATAAATGAACGAAAACCTCCTCATACTTCTTTTTTTTTTTTTTTGAGACGGAGCCTCAAGCTATCCCCCTGGGTAGAGTGCCATGGCATCACAGCTCATAGCAACCTCCAACTCCTGGGCTCAAGGTAGTCTCCTGCCTCCGCCTCCCAAGTAGCTGGGACCACAGGCGCCCGCCACAACGCCTGGCCGTATTTTGGTTGCAGCCATCATTGTTGTTTGGCGGGCTGGGCTGGGGATTCGAACCCGCCACCTTAGGTGTATGTGGCTGGTGCCTTAGCCGATTGAGCCACAGGCGCCGAGCCCATACTTCTTAATGAAACATTAACAGCCATAACTTTTCTCATTAAACACACATTAAAAAGGTACATTCTAGAGTTGTGTTTATTTGCCCATGCCTATTCCTAAAATCTTTATTTTTTTTGTTGTTTGGAGAGTACCTGGTGTTTAGACTGTTGGTATCTTCAGTGCTCTTAAGATACTACATGTGTGCTCACAATCAATAAAGCAAAAGGCAAGTTAATGTTTTCACTTTTATAGAAAGTTAATAACTTTTTTCTTGCTAACAGAAGTCCAATATGATAGAAAAATCTTAACCATTTCTTGCCACACAATTGAATTGACATCTCTGCAAAACCTTTCCATTACTATAAATGCCACTAGTTCTCACCAGTTTGATTCAACAAACGCAACCACTTATATTCTAGGAACCGTATAGATGCCATGGTATATAAAAGGCTGAGCAAGACAAGAGTCCTGATCCTCAAAGAAATTATCATTTGGTAGAGCTAATCCCCAAGTATGGACTTGAACTTATTAGAATTATTTCTTTCTGAATTGGCTAAGATTTCAGAATGCATTTTATTCCAGAAATAAAAAGTCCCTCGTGCTGATAAGATGATTTAACACTATTTAGGGAAAAGTCCCAGAGCATATAATTGCATTTTTTAAATCAATACATCCTTTAATATTCCTTAGGCTTTATTGAACATCAACAATCTTACCTCCTCTGTTTCATAATTACTCTCAGATCAAGCAGGTTAACTGTATTTTCTTTAGAAAATGTTTTTTCAACATTATTGTGTATACTTACCTTATAGAAGCAGCTTTGAGACTGACTAAGGTTGAAGGCAGATTCCTTGGCAGTACTGTTCGCCAGTGAGTTTTCCATGAATTTCAATGTCTCTTCACTGCAGTGGAGTAGAGGCAGGCTTTCAGAAGGTTGTCTAACACACTCCTTAGCAAGTCGGTCTTTACTAGTAGAAATGCTAGTTTTCATTGGATTTTCTTCATTAAATAAATCTTGCTGTCTATTGGTGTCTTTTGCATAATAATACATATGGCTTTGCAATTCTGGCTCCTCTGTCATTTCATCACTAAATGTTTCTAGACAGTGAAATTTACAAAGAGGTTCAAATTCTCTCAAGGAAGAAGTGCTGATAGTGTCAAATGGCTGAATTAGCACATTCTGTGAGTAACTGCCAATGTTGTCATCATCTTATAAGGAGAAGAAAATAAAAGTGAGTTGTCATAAATTTACGTGTTAACAGTTATATTTATGAAATAAACTAGTAGAATTATAGAGTGGTCATAAAGTTCATGTGCAACTTAAATAGTTGAAACACTCTCTCATCCATATTTTTCTACCTTTACTACTTAGCTATGTACTCTTAATAAGAATATCATTAAATTAAATGTGAGGAAAGTTAGTTATTTAAAAATGTGACACATCCTCATTCTGTGATACCCTTAATGTCTCAGTAATTTTTTCATGGCAGCTTTAGAGCAAAAGAAATACCCAACAGTTCCATTTGGGAAGAAGTTAAACTCAAACTAGGATTTGCACTAAATTATAAGCTGTTTGAAAATACATACAAACTAAAAGAAAAGTATATTTAACTTTATTCTCAGACCACACTTACTACTTGGATGTATACTATTGGGCACCCCAATGGTATATGGCATCTTAAAGCTTGGAATTGGACACTACTACCGTCATTTCCTATCTCACATTGATTTTCACACTTGATTTTTATCACAGCAATCTTCAAAAACTTAGCTTTGTAAATGAAACCCTGCCTGATATTGTTTTGAGACAGTCTCACTTTGTCACCCTCAGTAGAGTGCTATAGTGTCACAGTTCACAGCAATCTCAAATTCTTGAGGCCAAGTGATCCTCTTGCCTCAGCCTCCCAAGTAGCTGGGACTACAAGCACGTGGCACAATGCCCAGATGTTTTTAGAGATGAGGTCTTGTTCTGGCTCAGGCTGGTCTCCAACTTAAGAGCTCAGGCAATCCATCTGCCTCAGCCTCCCAGAGTGCTAGGACTGCTATGGTTTTTTAACATTGATTTTATGTCCAGCATTTTCCTAAGCTTCTATTAGCTTAAATAGCTCATGTATAGGTTCCTATGAGTTTTCTATGTAGAAAATCACATATTTGTAAATAATGATCATTAGTCTCTTCCTTATATTTTACCTCCTACTTTAGTACCTGCACATATTGAATTCCATAATTTCAATGAGGCTTTTCTAATCTTTGTATTTCAGTATTATTTACAATTAAAAATAAAGAGACAGGCTCGGCGCCTGTGGCTCAATCGGCTAAGGCGCCAGCCACGTACACCTAAGGTGGCGGGTTCCAATCCCCAGCCCGGGCCCGCCAAACAACAATGATGGCTGCAACCAAAAAATGGCCGGGCGTTGTGGCGGGCGCCTGT
>CAUYQV010162380.1:0-10008 GCA_963574575.1 Galagoides demidoff | reverse complement strand
CCAAATTTACCAATTACAATGGCCACATAAGGAACACAGTTACAAACCTGAAAATACACAAAAAGTTCAGAGGATATATACCTTCTCCAAACTCACTAGCATTAGCTGGAACCACTCCCAACATAAATCATTTGGGAAAGTAAATATGAACCTGATTATGTATCTCATCTATAAACACAAATCATATAGAGAACAGAAACATATAAATTGTATATATACTCCACAAAATAATGAATAAAACAATCAACCACAGAGAGGCAATCCCTCAAGCATCTTGCAAAAACCAAAACCACACAGCCTTTGTGCCTTTACTCTCCTACAAAATGTGAACTTCTACATATATATTCCCTCAGCCATCATTTGTCTTCAACATAGAGCTTTTGGAAATGGTTTAGGGAGGAAACAAACAAAAAAAAACCCCAAAAAAACAAAAAGGAGGGTTCCCTTTTCCCCATAAGAGAAAGCTGACAGAGACTAGTGGATTGATTATCTGAATGTGTCTCTCAGACATTTAGTTTCTGTTATTGAGTTCCCCAGTATCAGTGAAATTTAAAAAATTGAAATCCAGTTAACTGTCCAGAACTTGACAGCTCATGATTAATGAGAGGCTTTAAAATAAGAAACCACTAGAGATTATGATTTTTAAAGAAAGATTCATTGCTCTCAATTTCTGGAGATACCTTAAATCTTTGGCTCTTTATTATTTGGTACACTTTCTGGGCAAAAAATTTTCATTTTTTTTTTAAAGAAACATCAACTCTGCATACCTCATGAAATAAGTCTATTTAATTATTCGAGCAGCACTGAGTTGGAAAAACGTAAAGCCCTTTTGACGTTTTCTTGAGAGTCATGTTTGAGGTCAAATTCACTCTACCTATTACTGTACATCTATTCTATAAATCTTAGTAAACTTGCCAAAGTGAGTATCAGAATACAAGTAATATGGAAAACTTAACTCTCCCAAATTCCAATTTTACATATACCCATTTCTCAAGCTAAAATTAGATTTTTAACCAAGAAATTCTAATTCCTCAATCTAAAGAAATGCAAACAATACTATAAAGCTTATTAAAAATGAATTGTATTTACAAAATACTGACCCCAGTGGCTAGTCTAGAACACTGATTTGTTACCATGGATTATGTTTCTAGGTTTCATTCCTTACGTGGTCATCGTACTAACGGGGCAGGGAGGGCAGGAAAGGGACAAAAAATATGAGACAAAGTTCCCTAATTAAAAATTGGAGGAAAAAAAGTAAAGAACACAGGGCACAAATAAATCCCAACAGTTCATTCTGATCTACTATTTCAGGTATTCTCCCTGAAGACTTTTGGTTTTCATAGCTGGAACTTGTAAAATACAGCTATAATACACTGCCACTGCAAAGAAGCCTGATTTGAAGGAGGAGTGCCAACCTTCAAATTTTGGCTGGTAAAAGGCATTTCAAGATCATTACCACCTTATCAGTTTTCTTTATATAAAGCCTAATATTGAGCCATGATAATGCAACATATTAAACAGAGATAATAGTACTTGAAAATTACTTTCAAAAATATTTTTTTGGTCATAACCTACCACTTTAGAAACCTAATAATGGTTTTATGTGGAAGATTACAAAAAGATGTTTATCAATGTCAGAAATCTGTTTCATAAAAAGATTATTTTCAAAAACTAGGTATCTCAAATGAATCATCTTTTATACTGAAAGTTTGATGTTATGTACTGTGCTGAGTTGAATGGTGTCTCCCCATAAAAATTCATGCCTCCCAGAACCTCGGAATGTGACCTTATGTGAAAATAGGGTCTTTGCAGATGGAATTACAATGAGGTCATAGTGGATCAGGGTGGGCCCTGAATCCAGTGACTGGTATCTTTTAAAGAGGGGGGTGAGAGAGATTTGGACAGAGAGAACAAAGAAGACACACAGGAGTAAAAGGCCATGTGATGATGGAAACAGAGACTGCAATGACGTCGCTACGATCCTCAGAAAACTGCAGGCTGCTGGCAAACACTGGAAGCTCCAAAGAGAGGCCTGGGGCAGATTGTCCCACAGAGCCCCCACAAGGAAACTGACCCTGCCACACCTTTGATTTTGGACTTTTTGCCTCAGCAGTATGCGAGAATCAATTCCGGTTGTTTTGAACCACCCAGTTTGTGGTACTTTGTTAACAGCTGCCCTAGGAAACTCATCCATGTACTGTTCCCGTGGAATTTCCATCCCACCATTACCTATTTTAGGAAGTATTTGACCATAACAGTGTGAACAAATAGCATACCTTTGCAGAATCAAAATCAGATCTTTAGAAATAACAGGTCTTTAGAAATCATCAAAATAGTAACCCGAATAAGACATTTGATACACACAAGAGCAATGCGACACTCATGTTTTCTACAATAACATGACTTTTGCTTATTATAATGTCAGAGGGAGAATCAATGTTCTCAAGGAAATCTGAAACAAGAAAATATGAATGTTCTTGTCACATGAGATGCTCAACAAAAATTTCTTTGTAAAACTCTATCAAGATACATAATGAATGCCACCCGTAAATTAAAATCACAGTGGGCTGTCCTGCTTCCATCATAGCGGAAATATCATTAAGCAGTTAGCAGTTATAAAACGCATAGTCTGATAGAATGGGTTTTACACTTAAGCAGAGGTAGGTTCTTAAATTTTTATTTATTTTTTGAGACAAGAGTCTCACTTTGTTGCCCTGGGTAGAGTGCCATGATGTCAAGCTCACAGCAACCTCAAATTCTTGTGCTCAAGTGATCTTGTCTCAGCCTTCCAAGTAGCCACAAGGCCTGGTTATTTTTAAATGGGGATGGGGACTCACTCTAGCTCAGGCTGGTCTTGAACTCCTGAGCTTAGGCAATGCACCACCTAGGCCTCCCAGAGTGCTAGGATCACAGGCATGACCCGTTGTGTCTGGTCTGATAGATTTTAAAACCTACTTGCTCAGGTTAGTGGGTTTCTTGCACATGTACACATATGCTGCATTTCTGCCTTTCTCCTCACACAAGGGACCACTAAACCCATACCCTGTGGGTTCACTTAACTCTCACCATAACCCTAGGAGAGAGAGGTAGGTGCTATTATCACCTCCATTTTATAGACATGGAAATAAGCACAGAGAAATTACCTGTCCAAGGTCACAGAAGGGCTGTGTGTGGAGCTGAGATACACATTCAGGTAGAACAGCTTTGGAACCTATGCCCTTAGCCACTACCCTATATGCATCTATTCTCCCCACCTCCACAACAATCTATTACAATTTTGAGTAATTTCAAATTTAAACCTGTTAAGATCCTCTGGTAAATCATTCCAATTCTTCTCCAAACTCAAATCAGAGTTCCTACTTCTAACGTGGACTCTTCTGTAAAATACATACAGTAGAATCTCTGTAAGTTGACCACTCAAGGGACGTAACAAACTGGTCAACATACAGAGGGGGCCAACATAAGAACTAGGCCTAGTGTACTGATATGTACATGTGATACATGTCCAATATATGGAAATTAAGTAGGTGGTCAACAGAAGGAGATGGTCAACTATGGAGGTTCTACTGTATTTTCATACATTAAATTTTTTAAGATGCCGTTTATCTGAACATAAACACTTATTAAGCCCAGGGTTTGGCACTAAAAATTCTAATTAGTAAATCAATAATAAGTAAGTTAAATCCCGTGGTCATTCATCAAATTCAATCTTTCATATAGTGTCATCTAAACTATAATTATGAGCTTTAGAAAGGAAGGTTCCTCTGGATCCTGACTTTAGATTATCCATCCCCCACTGTTTAATCTAGAACTGTGTTGGACATTAATTACCATGCAAGTTTGTTGATTCATTTAAAGAGATCTAGACTCTGATAAAGTCCATTCAGCGTTGAAAAGTAGGACCTAGTTGATATTAATAAGAATTTTGAAAATGTGTGTATTTTCATGAAATTTAAAAGGGGGAGATGGAGACTTTTCTGACATGAAGAGACAGAGAGAAGACTAGAAATAATGAGAAGGAAAAGAGACAAAAACCCAGATCTCCAAACCACAGCTGGAAACCAGAATCTTCAGAGAAAAGTAAGAAAATCTAAAAGATGACCTAACAAGTCAAATATCAAATTCAGGAAAAAAGAGAAAGTGTTAAACTAATTCACCATTATATTGATGGAGGAAAGTTTATAAAAAACAGAAATGCAGATATCAGCAAGATGAAGAATGTAACATTCATACCTTTGTTAAAATAACAGAGATAAAACATTAATTTATGAATCCAAATAACAACTCTTTCAAGAAACACTGTTTTCCCTGATACTACCTAATTAGAACAAAAGGAGAACATCCTTAGATTCTACAGATGTCAGAGGTTAAGAGGACATAAGATATTATTAAATCTCGTTCCACACCTTCACTTCTCCATAGGAAGCAACGGGTGGCTTGCCCATATCCGTCCAATTGCTCAATACATTAGATTAGAACATGACGCAGGGACAGCAGCCCATACCATCTGTCAACATAAGAAAGATCTAAAATATGAACTGCATTTAAAAAACTCATTTAACCAAAGGTTTTGATAAGAATCTTGTGTCAGAAGCCACTGTACATTAAATAAAATGTTAACTTTTTTTTTAAAGTCACTTAATGCCTCAAGTTCCAATTTCTTGACTTTAAAGGCTTTATCGGTATGCATTCAGGATTAATAACATACAAAATAGATTTTTTTGGTGGAGTTATTTTCTTAAAAATTTAAAGCAATTTAGACTTTTTTTTTAAATAGTGAGAATGCTTTTTTTCTGAGCTATCATGGTAATTCACTAGAAAGAGTAAAGTTTATGACTCAGCTTTTTGTGCCCACTCACGCATGCTTGAAGTTTCACTTAAATTGCTTGTTATGTCTTGAAGTAGGATTCCTGTTTTCCTGAGGCTCACAAAGAGGAGACTCACAGCTTCCTTCTATAGTGCCTATTTAGCCGGACTTAAGGCCTACATCAAGTACTTTATTGTAGAATAAAAAGCTATCCTCTTAGAGCTTAGTGACTTAATAGCTCTCCAGAGTTTGGTAAATATTTTGTGTCTACTTTTGATCTTTATTGTGAAGGGAAGGTTCAGGAGAGTTGTAAAGTGTTATTTTAAACATTTAAAAGGCAGAATGAAGGAATACAACCTTTGCAGTCCTTAGTTGCAACTGAGAAACACAGAGTCACCTACTATAATTTTCCATAACCTATCCTTAGTTCCTTCCCTAAGGGCAATGGGGAGCATCCTGGAGACCCGTGTTTAAGAAATACTTAGGAATCAGCCTGGGGGCTTGCAAAGTTTAAGCTCTTAAAAGGTGGAAAAGGCTTCAAAAGTCCATCTCTCCTAGATTTAGAGAGAAATGGCTCTTCCTAACACAAGCTATCTCCCTCGTTGCTGCTTTGCTCATCCTATTTCTTACCCACTGAGACGGTTTACCCCCATCTCCATCCATCCAAATATTGGTCTGGGCTTTAAGGTCTTTATTTAGAGGCCAACTCCTTCCATGATGACTTCCCCTCTCTCCTCCATCAGAATTAGCACTCTCCCCCACATAGTGTTCCCCAGGCACTTTGTTATAGTCTGTGCTGCCATTACATTATTTGAGTATATTTGTCTGTTCCCAGTTAACTGTGTCAACATCTTTTTCCTCTCTTTACTATCCACTTGGAGTTACTCAGGTAAAAGTTGATTAACTCAGTGAGGTGGCTGGGGCTACTGACTTGCAATACCACATTCTCTGCTTGTCTCAGAATAAACCAGGGCAGAGAATCTCCTGCAACCTTTGAAAACTTGTCTAAGCGTGGTTTGATAAGACTGGCCAAGTACCTGAGATATTTGAGGTGATAAGTATTGTGACCTGCACATAAAATGTCTTAAGCTGACTTAAAAAACAATCACACAAAAAAGCATGAAAGTACAAAAAGAACAAGTAAAAAAAAAAAATCAACAGTACCATGTCTTGAGACCAGGTAAAAATAAGGCTTCAAAGTATTATTTTTCAAACAATCAATAACAAACCCTATTAATCCAATCGATCAGCAAACATTAATTCAGGTGTTAGGTAAAGGGTACCAGGAATGTAAGGCACAGGTCTGATTCCTCCCCTTCAGGACTTTCCAGTTTAACCATCTAGGGACCACAAACATGTCCACATGGAAAGAGCACTGACAGTAAAAACCAATTTATAACAACCGTCAAACGAAAGATATGAGATCTCTACTAGCTGTTGAAGATTACCGATAAGGAGAATTATGGATGAATGTAGTAAAGGAAGACTTCCATGATGAGGTCTGAATTTCTCCACATATAAAAATGAGGATTCTTGACTAGATCACTCTGGGCTCCCTTCTAGCTCTGCAATTTTATTGTGTTTTTAATCACATAATTACAGTACTCATTTGATATTAACTGAGCACCCATTCGATGGAGTTTTCTTCCTAGTCCTATGACGATAACAGAGCTTTCAAAAAGTTGCCAATCTGCAAATAAGCAGTACTACCAAATACATTTTAAACATTAAAAAGCCAAAACTAATAGGACATCTCAGAAGAGGGAGAATTTGAGCTTGAGACTTTTTTTTTTTTTTTTAAATACAAGTTTTATGACATGGCTTCCAAAACTCAAAACAGGCTTTTTTTGAGACACGGTCTTGCTCTATTGCCCAAAGTACAGGGCACTGGTATCACCACAGCTTACTGCAACCTCAAACCCCTGGGTTTAAACAATCCTGCCTCACTTCCTGAGTAGCTGGGACTATAGGTGTGCACCATAAAGCCCATCTAATTTTTCTAATTTTTGTAGAGAGAAGGTCTCGCTCTGTTGCCTATTATGTCCAAGTTGGTCGTGAACTCCTGGACTCAAGCAATCCTCTGGCTTTGGTCTCCCAATGTGAACCACCATGCCTAGCCAAATCAGGCTTTAAATGACTTTTTTATACACAAAAGATGTTTGAAATCATTTAATTTATTCTTGTCTCTCAATGCACAGGAAGTGAATAGAGTAAGCCTGTCAAAGTTCCTCACCATTATTGTAAGACTTTCATCTTCTCTGTTCTTTTTAACTGTCATAACTTTACAGTCACTGATAGTCAAGTGTATTCTGAAGTCCCAAAGCTTTTTTTTAAAGAGTAATACTCAAAACAAAGCAAATACTGGCTTGGTCACGCTACTTGTTGTTCTAAAACGTTAGTAGCCTGTTGTTTGTTGGCTCAACAAGATAACACATTGAAAACAGCACTTCCTGATAGGGAGCGTGTTCCCACTGTGTGTCATGGGACCATAGCCAAGTGCTGGGCTGCAAAGGAGAAACAGCAGTCCCTTTGGGGACTGCATAACAGACCAGAGTAATGATGAGACCTCCTACCCTCTTCCCCCTCCACCCTACCCCGTTTAAAATGACTTTCTGCTTTAGCTCAAACTAGAACCTATTTAACTGATTTTGCTACCATAGAACTGTTTCCCTAAAACAGCTTCAAATGTTTTAGACAAAGGTCGTTCAACATCCTGTAGACATCCTGTGTATCCTACCTACAGAGAATTTCCTTAGTTGTAAATGCCACAATAGATGGGGTAATTGGACGAAAAAAGCTATGGGGATGTGTCCGCAAGACAATGGGACCATTTTCAAGCTCGGTTTTATACAAGCAATTGTTTAAAAGTCATGATCTATGAAGCACAACAATTAGAACAGGTTTTTGGATCTCAGATACAATTTAGTAGGCAAAAATCGAGGCTCAATTAGCCCAAGCACTACAACATTGTTTATTTCATTTAGAGTTTGATTAGTAAGAAACTGATGTCACTAGCAGACCCACATGCAAAAAAGAGTATGCCTCTATAGAGCAAGCCATACTGCTCTAACAAGACATTAATATCCCCCTTTATAATATTGAAAATAACCTCTGTTTTCATCTATTTTTACAGACTCAGATTTACAGAACTTTCTTTGCCAAGTTTCAGTCACTACATTAGAAGACTCCCATGATAGAAAAAATAGGAGTTACATTTTAGTAGATTCTAGAAAGACCATCTCAGTCATGTAGGAAGTACCCCCACTATTTAATGCAATACTTGGCTCCTAGAAGGTGTTCAATACATTTTGCTAAACAAAACCATATGTCAGACAATTTATATAAAAATTAGCATGGAATACCAGTAATATAATTACCTAGCATTACTTGGATAATAATATCTCAGACTGTATAAAAGTATACTTATTTAAGGTGTATCAAAGCTTTCTGCCAAGAAACCAGGGTAACCAGCACACAAACACACATGAACTCCCCTACCTCCAAGCCAAGAAAATGTCTTTTTCTCTTCCAGTTGTAATTACCCAAATCAAATGATGAAGTTCCTATACCATTCTGCTTTTAGAACAGCTGTCATTTGACTAAGACTGAAATTGTGAAACAGGTAACGCTAAACATCCTATGTGTGATGTGGCAAAAATTCCTGCTTCTGTTACTTTATAACTTTGCTGTGTAACTTTATAACTTTGCTGGCAGGATAATAGCTTACAGTTCACCCCTAAGGCTGCCTTCCTCAGCACCAAATCAGAAAACTTCAGTTATATCAAGTAACGTCAATTTCAGCATTCAACAAAACAAGGAGATGGATTAGCAAGCAAGAATATGAAAACAATTTAAACAAGAGAGCTAAAGCCAAGTTTCAAAGCCCTAGGATTATCTCTGAATGGTTGGAATCACTGAAAATTATAAGGATCCATTTTAAAAACAAATATCACCTCACTCATAATCTACTTCCTGAAGTATTCAAGCTTGATAAAAAGGATTTGCTTTTACTCCTAGAATGGGTTTTACACTTTTGAAATAATTTTTTAGAAAACAGTTTATGTAAAGTAGAATATTATGACTTTCCTTTTGTACATGTATAAACTTTCAAAAGCTCAGCCACAGAGTAGGCCAAATAAATTACAGACCACAAAATATATACAAAAAATGGTGTTATACAGCTTAAATCAATATTCCGACCAAAAAAAAAAAAAACCACAACACTAAATAAATATTAAAGTTGGAAGGGACATGAAAAGTCATCTATTTCAACCTTTCATTTTATAGATGGTAAAACTGAGGACCTAGGAGACTAGGTGACCTGCCCATAATCCCATACCCAAATTACCTGAGTCTGGACCCAATGTTCTTTCACTAATCTTGCTGGCTCCCTTCCAAGGCAGTTCTTACGCACTCTCTCAGGGCCCTAGTTCAGTGTCCGACAAAGAGAAGATGGTGGAGGGTTTCTCCATTGCCACATAGCACTATTTACCTTCCCTACACCACCTGAGTTCTAAGTTCTGTTCCCAATGGAAGTAGAAAAAAAGATAGCATAAGCACATCTGATAGAGGAGAGATAAGAACAAATTTTAAGATAACCTAGATATCCACCAAAAGAGAAATAACCAAATTAGAGTATACCTATCTGTACATTGAAGTAATATACAGCCATTAAAAAGAACGAGATAGATGGCCAGGCAAGGTGGTTCATGCCTGTAATCCACTCTTGCAAGGTCAAGGTGGGAAGATTCCTTGATCTCAGGAGTTTGCAATTAGCCTGAGCCAAAGTGGACCCCCAATCCCTCATAAAACTAGAAAAATTAGCTAGGCGTTATGATGGGAACCTGAAGTTCCAGCTACTCAGAAGGCTGAGGCAGGAGAATTGCTTGAGTCCAGAAGTTTGAGGTTGCTGTGAGCTAGGCTGACAAATCATACTCTAGCCTGGGGGATAGAGTGAGACTTTCTTAAAAACACACACACAGGCTCGGCGCCTGTGGCTCAATCGGCTGAGGTGCCAGCCACATACACCTAAGGTGGCAGGTTCGAATCCCCAGCCCAGGCCACCAAACAACAATGATGGCTGCAACCAAAAAATGGCCGGGCGTTGTGGCGGGCGCCTGTGGTCCCAGCTACTTGGGAGGCTGAGGCAGGAGACTCGCTTGAGCCCAGGAGTTGGAGGTTGCTATGAGCTGTGATGCCAC